>CM055275.1:27497825-27514962 GCA_029237695.1 Conchocele bisecta | reverse complement strand
GGTCAGTGCCACAGGTAAGCTACATGTGGTAATGTAATTGAGGTATTTCTCAGTCATTTCACAGGTTACGTGGTCTGTGTCCTGCAATGGGGTTCTACTGAGAATGTCTGCTACATTCTTCGGGCCAGGTAAATATTTGACAGTGAATGTATAAGGTTGCAATTTCAACACCCAATTCTGTATCCTGGCTGGCGCTTCGTGAGCACATGTGAATATTCTCTCCAGTGCTTTGTGGTCCGATAGAACATGAAACTTCATTCCATAGAGATATATGTTGAATCTCTGAACTGCGAATAAGACAGCCAGTGCTTCTCGTTTCTGTCTGTGAATAACGTCGTTCTACAGGTGTCAATGTTCGACTTGCGTAAGCTACCGGTCTCATGTCACCGTTTGGTTGTCGTTGGTTTAGAATTGCCCCGAGTCCTACGGGAGACCCGTCTACAATAACCTGAGTTTCAGCATTTGATCATAATATGCCATAACTTCGGCGCTTGTCAGACATTGCTTGAGTTTCATAAATGCATTTTGTTGGTCTGACCCCCATTCCCATTTCACCTCATTTCTCGTCAGTTTGCGTAATGGCTCGGCAACAGTCGCATAGTTTGGTACAAACTTGGAACAGAATGTAACCAAGCCTAGAAACTTTTGACCTCGCTTGCAGTTTGAGGCGGCTCGGCCTCACGCACCGCCTTGACTTTACTGTCATCAATTTTGATTCCTTGTTTTGACAATATATGTCCCATGAACTTCAGTTCCGACTTGCGAAATTCACAGCTAAGTGTTTTTCACGTAAGCGTGTCAAGACCATCGTCAGTATTTTGTTGTGGTTTTCGAGGTTGTCTGCGTATATAATGATGTCGTCTGCAATGCTTTTGCAGCCCAGGGGCGGAGCCTAATCCCATACATTAATCGCTTGTATCTGTACAGTCCTTTGTCACAGACAAACGTTGTTATGTAACGTGAGTTTTCCTCGAGTTCTATCTGGTGGAACGCTTGGTTCATGTCCAGACGAGAATAGATGGTTGACCCGTTCATTTGTTCTAATGTCTCGTCTATGTTGGGCATAGGAAATCGTTCCCGTAAGACTGCATTGTTGGCTTGTCTCATGTCCACGGTCAGTCGGATGTCATTGTTTTTCTTAGGAACTGGTACTAAGTTCGATACCCATGGTGTCGGTCCGGTAACCTTTTCTATAAAGTCGCTTTTTACCAGCTCATCAATTTTATCACTTATTTTGTTTTCGCATTTTGAAGGGAGACTGTCTTAATGATTGTGCAACTGGTTTGATAGTCTGATCTACATGCATTTCAGTTGAAAATCATGCAATTTGCCTGTGCCTTCAAACCTATCCTCAAATGACCGCATTATTGTGTCAGTGGACTGGTCATTGACAGAGGATATGTTTGGAGATACTGAATTTATCATGCCTATGTGCAATAGGCCAAGATCAGTAGCTGTGTTAAGGCCAATTAATGGTTTTCCAGAGCCATTGATAACCTGGAATTCTACAGTACGGACAGATTGACCAACAAGTATTCTCAAGTTTGTTTTGCCATGTATTTTGAGTGGAATGTTACCTCCATAAGGGTAGATCCTTGCATTTGTTTTTGATATAACATTCTCTGTGGTTTTTATTTTGTCAAATGTGTTTCTGTCAATAGCATTTACAGATGCTCCGCTATCAATGAGAATATCAATGTGTTTACCCTCTAAGATTACAGCAATGGTGGCATCATTCTTACCTGACAATGTGAAAACTTCGTCATGTGTATTTTCTTCATTTGGCCCCATGTTGATCGCGTGCACTTTTTTTGATCGGCTCGTACACATTTTCGCCATGTGTCCTTTGCCACCACAGTCATAACATGTCATTCCTCGCGTTTTAACACAGTTCTTGCCATAGTGTCCTGTGTCGCCACACCGATAGCAGATAGCCGTTTTCTGCTGGTTGAATCCTCCCTGGTTGGTTCGCCGTTGATGCTCGTGCGTCCGTCTGTACGATGTTGTTTCTCGGCCCTGGTTGTGTTGTTGGAACTGCTTACTTCTGGCTCCATGCTGCTGTTGGTTTCTGTTTCCGTTGGTCCTCGATTGGTTTGGTTTGTGTTGCTTGTGTACCCAGTTTAGTTCGCCGTTGGTTTGTGAGCCGTTTGGTTCCGTCATGTGCCTCGCATGTGTCTCGGAGAGCTCGAATGTTCTCGCCGTAGCCTGGACCGTCTCAAGTGTGAGATCCGTTTTCTCGAGTAGCCGTCTTCGCAACTGAGATGATGTACATGTGTTGACTACCTGGTCACGTACCATGTCATTTCTATCTGGGAATTCACATGATACTGCCAGTTTTGACAATCTGACTATGTAATTGTCAATTGTTTCTCCCGATAGTTGTTTCTCCTGGTGGAACACGTGTCGTTCATAGGAAAAGCTTCGTCACTGCATCGATGAACGTGGTGCCCGGATCGTCGAACGTTTCAAACACGTCTTGTAGTTCTGGCCCTGATATGTGGAGTAGTAAGGCCCGTTTCTGCTCATCTTTGTTTACACCAGCCGCTTTGATGTAGTAATCAAATTTCTTCAAATAATTTTCCCATGATTTCGCCAGATTAGTTTGTTCGCCCGTCACTGAGAACTGTCCCGGAGTGGAAATGTCCAATTTTGCTGCAATAGACATCTTGGTTTCACTTGGTTTCTTCTTGGTTTGAAAATAATCCTTTTGTTTTTATTTCCAGCTGTGAGTTCACTTATTTTTAACACATAAAAATAAATCTCATCCTAGTCGCCAATGTAATGTCTCTTGGTTTGGGAATAGTAACGAACATAACACGGTTGGTTTTCTAGTGGTCTTTATCATATGGTTGCTAATCATCGACTCCCCATATGCATCCTCGTGCGGGCAGTCAGCCTTGGAGATTAGGCTCCGCCCCTATTCATGTATCCAGCCCCTAATTACTCATATGCTCTGATAGGCTGTGAGACATGCATAGACGGCGATGCTACAACGTGTATAAATATTGACATAATATGTGAAGTCGTGTAGAAGTTACTAAAGAATATAATATCGGGACGTACGGACGGGACGGACGTATGGAGTACGGGACGGACGGAGCCGGTAACACTATATGCCCCCGTAACTTTCGGTAGAGGTGCATAAAAAGGTGAAGGTCAAAGGTCAGGTCGAAGTACTGGATGGTGGAGTGTGTAGGGCATGTTCATGTTCATGTGTATAAAAATGGGCGATGTCAAAAGTATAAATATTAAGCGATTGGCAAAAGTATTGAGAAGTTAGTGTAGGATTGAGAAACGTGCAGTAGATTTGTCCCCAAAGTGGTAAGTAAACATTTAAAGTAGAAAAGGTGAAGGTCAAAGATCAAGGTCGAAGTACTGGGTGGTGGAGTGTGTAGGGCATGTTCATATGTATCATGTGTATAAATATTTGAAGCGATTGGCAAAAGTATTGAGAAGTTAGTGTAGGATTGAGAAACGTGCACGTAGATTTGTCCCAAAGTCCCAAGCAAACATTTAAAGTGGAAAAGGTCAAGGCCACACGTCAAGGTCGAAGTACTGGGGGGTGGAGTGTGTAAGGGATGTTCATATGTATCACGTGTATAAATATTGACATAATATGTGAAGTCGTGTAGAAGTTACTAAAGAATATAATATCGGGACGTACGGACGGACGGACGGGACGGACGGACGGACGGACGTACGGGACGGACGGACGCCGGTAACACTATATGCCCCCGTAACTTTCGGTAGCGGGGGCATAAAAAGGTGAAGGTCAAGGTCGAAGTACTGGATGGTGGAGTGTGTAGGGCATGTTCATATGTATCATGTGTATAAATATTGAAGCGATTGGCAAAAGTATTGAGAAGTTAGTGTAGGATTGAGAAACGTGCACGTAGATTTCTCCCAAATTGCTAAGTAAACATTTAAAGTAGAAAAGGTGAAGGTCAAAGGTCAAGGTCGAAGTACTGGGTGGTGGAGTGTGTAGGGCATGTTCATATGTATCATGTGTATAAATATTTAAGCGATTGGCAAAAGTATTGAGAAGTTAGTGTTAGATCGAGAAACGTGCATATAGATTTATTGTCCCCCCCCCCCCCAAAGTGCTAAGTAAACATTTAAAGTAGACTAGAAAATGTGGGCTGTCGGCACAGGAATGCTCCTGCATGGCAGCGAAAGAAAACGAGGCATAATTTGATTACAAGCCATTTACCCGAGTACGGACGGACGGCCGGTAACAACTATATGCCCCACTCACCATTCGGTTGCGGGGGCATAAAAAGGTGAAGGTCAAAGGTGAAGGTGGAAGTACTGGGTGGTGGAGTGTCTAGGGCATGTTCATATGTATCATGTGTATAAATATTTAAGCGATTGGCAAAAGTATTGAGAAGTTATTGTAGGATTGAGAAACGTGCACGTAGATTTGTCCCAAAGTGGTAAGTAAACATTTAAAGTAGAAAAGGTGAAGGTCAAAGGTCAAGGTCGAAGTACTGGGTGGTGGAGTGTGTAGGGCATGTTCATATGTATCATGTGTATAAATATTTAAGCGATTGGCAAAAGTATTGAGAAGTTATTGTAGGATTGAGAAACGTGAACGTAGATTTGTCCCAAAGTGGTAAGTAAACATTTAAAGTAGAAAAGGTGAAGGTCAAAGGTCAAGGTCGAAGTACTGGGTGGTGGAGTGTGTAGGGCATATTCATATGTATCATGTGTATAAATATTTAAGGATTGACAAAAGTATTGAGAAGTTATTGTAGGATTGAAGAAACGGTGCATTGAGAAATTTTGTCCCATGGTAAGGGGGGGTTCAAACATTTAAAGTAGAAAAGGTGAAGTCCAAAGGTCAAGGTCGAAGTACTGGGTGGTGGATTTGTTAAAGGGCAAGTCATATTTGAAAATCATGGTGTTAATAAATAATTTAAGGGATTGGCAAAAGGTCTTGGAAGGAAAAGTTCCTTGAATAGGATTGAGAAACGTGGGCATTTAGGATTTGTCCCCCAAAGTGGTAAAGTAAACATTTAAAAGTAGAAAAGGTAAGGTCAAAGTCAAGGTCGAAGTCTGGGTGGTGGAGTGTGTAGGCATGTTTCAATGTCATGAGGTATAAATATTTAAAGGGATTGGCAAAAGTATTGAGAAGTTAATTGTAGGATTGAGAAACGTGCATGTAGATTTGTCCCAAAGTGGTAAGTAAACATTTAATGTAGAAAACGGTTTGAAGGTCAAAAGGTCAATGGTTCGGAAGTACTGGGTGGTGGAGTGTGTAGGGCATGTTGTTCAAATTGTATTCATGTGTTAAATAGAATTATTTAAGGGATTGGCAAAAGTATTGAGAAAGTTATTGTAGGATTGAGAAACGTGCATGTAAGATTTGTCCCAAAGTGGTAAGTAAACAGTTTAAAGTAGAAAAGGTGAAGGTCAAAGGTCAAGGTCGAAGTACTGGGTGGTGGAGTGTGTAGGGCATGTTCATAGTATCATGTGTATAAATATTTAAGCGATTGGCAAAAGTATTGAGAAGTTAGTAGTGTAGGATTGAGAAACGTGCACGTAGATTTGTCCCAAAGTCCCAAGCAAACATTTAAAGTGGAAAAGGTCAAGGCCAAAGGTCAAGGTCGAAGTACTGGGGGGTGGAGTGTGTAAGGCATGTTCATATGTATCACGTGTATAAATATTGACATAATATGTGAAGCCATGTAGAAGTTACTAAAGAATATGATAATATCGGGACGTACGGACGGACAGGACGGACAGGACGGAAGTACGGACGGGACGGACGTACGCCGGTAACACTATATGCCCCCGTACCTTTCGGTAGCGGGGGCATAAAAATACTTGAATATTGTGTTTTGAAAGCAATCAGCTTGATTGGCTGAGCCTGAGCTGTCCTACAGTACAGGCACCGCAAATCAAACTGCTTGTTTGCAAGTTGATATTGCCAATACATGTTCAGAAACGTTAGTATCTGGGCAAGATTAAAGATGCTGTCGCTGTATAAATGCTATTTTATGTCATTAAACGATTTATCTCGCGGAAAAGGGCATTTTTCCCGTATAGCCAATGCATGACTGATGACGGATCCGCAAGAATTGGGACCTCAAATTAACTGTGCTAATTAATATATCGTTCTAAAGACATGACTTTAGTCGGGTCGTTTTATGCAAATGAGCTTCACGTCAGTCATAAATATTCATAACTTCCGCGCATGCGTCGTACCAAAACGGAAGAGGACACAACAACAACAGATGACGACCAGGAAACCGAAAATTACGTGGTCCGCTTCAAAACGGAGGAAGATCGACTATGACAAAAAAGGGCGACATCCAGAGTTGCCCTGATGTCAGAGATAGGGAGGTGGAGGGACTTGAAACGCAGACAAGGGCTGCATTACGATTTTGAAGTAGCGAAACTACTGCTGGATAGGTGAGTAACAACCCTTCCTGTCTTGTGGCTTGAAGGGGTGCGCCGAAAAATAAGCGGCGGAACATCGGAATACAACAACAACAACATTGTCACCTGATCGGCCCTCATGAATATTCATGAGTAGCGAGTTGAGTTGGGAGACAAACACTAACGCGATTTTCTTGGATAAAAGACACTTTTTCATACTTTCAATGCACCGATAAGGTCAGTATGCTCTGTTAAGACACTATTCTACAGGTGTGTACCAAAATAATGATAATTTGTGTCATACGACCTTACCAATAAGATACGGCGACAGCAACTTTAATACAGGCGGCGGTGAATATACGGTGTATATAGTATATATGGTGTATAGTTATGGTATATATATTCTTGACTAGGGTATTAAATGGTATATTAGATGGCCGTGGCCTGCATGTCGCGCCCGCCGAGGATTTGATAGTACATGTATACTGAAAAACTTTAACCAAAAACATCAACCCGGGTACGGAAACCAATGTGTCGACTATATCGCGCTGTGCACAAGCGGGCGCGACAAAAATGGTGTCCGCTAATTCTGAGCACCTAAGGCTTTTAACATAAATTTAAATGTTATTACCAATACCATGCCCATATTCAGTTCAAATTCCCTGAACATTCAAGGAAGTTCAAAGAAGTCTGTACAGGTTAAATGTCACAAATCAATGTTCAGACATCAGTAAATGACGTAAATTGGGTGATGTATGACATCACCACTTAGTTTTTGTAGCTTCACCTTTTTCTGATCATTCTGCGCATCTCATTGTGTAAACAACAAGAGTTGTCAGAAGACAACGAAGCGCACCTAGTGGTACTTTAGTTTAACGAAAATCAAGAATCTGTGTGAAAGGAAACAAGATTTTTCAGTAAGCAAGGCTTACGGAATACCCCCTGTGTGGGCCCAGGTGTCCCTAAATATGTAGATTGTTTTCAAGTCTGTGGGCCTGACATATGAAAGGTAGTGGTCATAGAATTGATTGTTATCAGCTGCCACAGTGTTAATGTGTTGTTTTTATTGCAAAAAGTATAATTAGTAGAGGCAAATTAACACAGATCCGTGACCAATTATCTGAGACAAAGGTTTGAGCACATTTTCCACATCTACATTCAATTACGAAAAAAATGAGCGGGGGTGACCCTCGCGAAAATGCTGGCAATTTCCGTGAGGAGGCAAAATCCAAGATGGCCGCCATTTTCAGTCGAATTGGCCATGTGTGGGTTCCTTTTGATCATTGAAGTTGGTTTTTGTGGCTAAAACTTCTGTTACCATGAGCAGAAAGTATCTGCAAAGAATATTTTGTCTGAAAAATGCATACAGGATGAAATATCCAAGATGGCCGCCATTTTCAGTCCAATTATTCATTAACGGCTACAGAAGGGTTATTTTTGACCAATTGAAGTTGTTTTTTTAGTTTAGAACCTCTGCTAACATTGAAGAGAAAATGTTCTGCAAAGAATATATAACATGAAAATTGCATAGAGGACAGAAAAAATCCAAGATGGCCACCATTTTTCATCAAAATATTCAATTACATGCTTAATAAATAGCAGTGAATTCCGTTTTGAAGCCTAAATTTCTGTTTTGAAGAGGACAATGTAATATATTGTATACTTTGTTAAAATTAGCAAATTTACAAGTTTGAAAATCCAAGATGGCTGCCATATTCTTGAAAATGTTGTACTTAAGAAAGGCAATGGGTGGTTCAGGTTTCTAAATATCTGTGAACATATCATCCTCTTCACCGTCCGAGTCCGTTGAAATGTCAGAGGATGTATCATCTGCTTGTTCAACAGATTTACTTCCAGCAATCATGTCATTTAATGTTTGGGGAAGTGCTGGTTTGGTTTATAACGAAGTGGTTCACACTTTTCCCCATTCATTAGCCATCCATGTCCAAGTGGGGAAAGGTGGAGCGTCTGGATAAATCGTATCTCAATAATGTTTAGACCTGATAGTTGGCTCTCTCAACCTTCAAACGGTGTGAATCTATATCTGGTGGGATTCTGAGAGTGGATTTCTTCTTCATATTCTTCCACTTTGTCGCTCTCGCCTCCGCGAGGGTTTTACTGACTTTGTCTTTGTAGACATATTTCACGGTAAACTCTGTCATGCTTTCTACAGTTGTTTCGGACATGGGCAGTGAGCTTCCCAAAGTCTCCAACAACGTGTGTGCTTCATTACTTGTTTTCACTGTATCAAAAACAGTTTTCTTTCCATGACCAAAGAATCGCAATGCGGTAGCTGCATCTGAGCCTGTGAAAATGTGAAGCGGTAGAATAATGTTGGAGTCGTAATCTGAGCATAGAAACTTACTGTCATAGACTGATGACTTTCGTTTGATTCCTAAATCTCCATCTATCTTGTGGGCAACATATGCTGAAAGAACAACCACATCAGTATCCTCAGCATCGATGACAACCACATCTGTTTCTCCTGCTTTCCTTATCGCAGAGTAGATGTACAGCAGTATTGTGTCGGCTTCCAGGTGTTGACACTCAAACTCCACTTTTCTTGTGTCTTCTTTGTCAGATGAGAGATCCCAGCACTTATCTCTTACTGAGTAAGGAACTGTACATTTACTTTCTTCTGTGCGATATCTCTGAATTCTTTCTTCAGAAATTGCTGAAGTCGTATTTTGTTTTTGGAATTCTTGAACATCTCGTTAAATTCTCGTGTCGAAGGAATCCTGTCTTCTTTCTTCATGTAGATGTTCTTCGAAACTCCCGCATATCTATGTTCATGTTCACTGTCCTTGGTGAACGTTTGGAACATCGTAAGTGTCGTTAACAAACACCACAGTGTGTGCATTTCGATGACGAGCACATGCCAAGGAGAATATCTTTTCAGCATAATTTCCCCATGTAAAGACATTCTCATCCCTGGTATCTTTATCTTCAACAGATGGAGTGGCTAGCCGCCAAAGAAACCCATGTCAATCAATGCGATGTATGGGTCTTGTATGGAAAGTTCTACAAACTTTAGTTTTTCAATCAGCTTTGACTTCTGACCCTTTCTCATGGTTCCATTGACATTAAAAATGGGAAGACATTCTTCGGTCACTCGGTTTTGCATTACTTGTACAAGATCAAATGTGTCAGTGCAGCCTTCTGCAAGAGTGATGACTTCTGCCATAGCCCTATTCTCCATTGCATCAGTTTTTGTAACTGTTTTTGATCCAGCGTTAGCAATGGGAGGATTGCTAAAGTTGTGTCTTTTATTTCTGTGGAGTGCTGCATCAAACGATGTTTTCACTCGAGAACATTCTCTCTCCAATGAACTTGCTCACAGAAGCTTCGCCATCAGCATGGGCCGATTCAAAATCGATTACCAGCCGTTCTGATGCAACTATCCCAGTCTGCAATGATCGCAATGTAGGACTTGCGAGATCAAATGGATCACATGAAAATTCTGTCATGCAACTATCTACATCTTGTATTGCCTGTTCGTCGATTCTGAGACGAGTTCGAGAATTCTCACTGTGACCATGAGTGGAATTTGCCAAATCTGCAATGGCATGGAGAGACACCCTCACTCTGTTGATGAAATTTACGTTCCTAGTGTGAATCAACAACTGAGGCTCATTCTTCAAAATCCTCGACCACCCAGCTTTCATCTTTGATCCTTTGTTCATGGTCATCTCTATCCAGAGATCCAAGGGCAAACATGAGTATGGTCTGCCTGTCATTGACTGCGAAAACAGTCCCTCTCTCATGTAGCGAGACTTATCCTCATCCAGACAACTTATCTCGAGCCAGAACTCTACAAGCCATCTTCAATATTTGTCGTTGTCATATATCTGCATCCAAGGCAACATCATCCTTAGTGATGCCTTGAAAGCATCCCAATCTTGGATTCTCATGCATGATTGTTCATCAAGAGAATCTCCACCATATTCATGAAACTCAACCAGTATTTAGCCATTGGGCTGCCAGCAGTTTCAACTATCTTGAATGCCTCATCTACAAAAGAAGACAATTCTGGATTAGATTCTAGCTCATCATATTGTGCCTTCATCTCCTCCTTGGAAGATGTAGCTGGGGTTTTCAATACTTCAAGTTCTTGTTTGAGTTCAGATGATATTTCCAATCCGCTTTCAAGTCCCTGACGAATGACTCGACGAGAAAGGTGCCTCATACATCACTTTCAGACATCTGATACTGCGTTTTATAGTGCTTTCCTGACAGTGCCCGATCTACTGATCCCTCTGCGATAACATCGGCTGCTATAAGAATGTCCGATAAGCCAGATCCTTTGAATCTTTTATTCATTGCTGATATAAAGACATTGTGAGCATGGAATGGACCAAGGAATGGAAGTATAAGATCAAACTTTTCTGGATTCTCATTCTTCAACTGAACCATGAGGGCATATACTGGTTGATCTCCTACAAGCTGAATAAAGGGCATACATTTCTTGGTGGCAGCTGCAACCATCCTACACATCACTTCATGAACAACTGACTTCTGAGGAGGGGCTTAGGAAAAAGTAAGAAAGTAGTATGGCTTACTTTTGACAACTTTCTTTTGAATTCGGGCATGGAAACCAGAAAATGCACCAACTCTTTGTGTGTCTGCTGCTATACATTTCCCATCAGAGTCAGTTCGCAACAACGTATGAACTGTTCCCTTCAGACGCTGTTTGTGTGTGTCTTCTGGTGTGATATCAACTACTGGCCTGATAGCTGGAACACCACGCTTTACTGTCTTATAAGGCTCAACATTATGCAATGTTGCTGTTACTGACTTCAACTCACTAGCCTTGTCAAGGATAGATCTGAACTGCCACTAGCTATGGCAACATCTTCTGGTTGAATGAACATAATTCTTTTTTTTTGGTTCGATGTGATGTGTTTGCAACCAGTTGAGGTGTCGTCTTGAAAATCATCATTGTCCATGACAGCCGTTCCAGGAAAGCCTTCTGCCAGCTCTTCTGGGCAAACCTCATTCTCTTCAATGTCTTGTTTTGCCCACGAGGCATACAGATTGAGGACATCTTGGTAACTTATGCCAAGTGACAGTTTATTTAGAATGTCCACTATTTCGCGGCTTCTTGTTAGCCCATGGATTGTCACAGACAATAATGTCTTCATGGCTGTGCGTTTCCTCGTGACAAACGAAGATATCAGTGACACAATACTCATATATCTGGTTCGTCACATGGTGTACTAAAAGAAGTTTGAGCCGGATTTCTAAGCCAAGTCAGAAACATACGCAAGAGCATATTGGCTCTTCTGGAAGATCCAACTCATTAGCAGTTGGTGGCCATGCCATGATTTCATCATTTGTAAGCTTCTGCTTCAAACGTCTTGCAACAGAATTCAGCAATTGTTCATCACTTACACCCCATGAATATATTGCAGCCTCTATATAACTCCCTCCTTCTGATGTGTCATAAACAATGGTGCTCTTGTTCTTGTGAAAACGAACATGAAAACCAATTTTATCTTCAAATTCCTTCTGTAGCAGTTGCTTAATTGTGCTAGATTTTGTTGTAGTCATATCAAATCCAAAGTTTTTCATGAGACTGGTATAATCTAGCAGAAGTCCTTGCAATGACCTTGGTTCTTTCAGTTCGAAAAACAACTTTCTGAACATGTTGAAAAAACATCTGTTGCACTTCAGCATACCTCACACTTTGCAAGTGCAGAGTAGTGTCCTCCCCTTCTTCGGTACGGTAGACTGGCTGAACATACCTTTTCCAGCAGCCACGATGATACCGAATTTCAGCGGCAAATGGATCATTTGTGGAATCAATAACCGCTAATATTCGATCTCGCATTGTATCATCCTCTAGGTAGACCGTGTGTGATTTGAATGTTCTCCATGCACACTCCTGTTGGAGCAGGCACAATTTCCCTTCCTGTGGATGTTTGGGATTATCTGACTTCATGCACCAGATACATAGCAGCTTATTGTGCAGTGGTCCACTGCAGTGACGTAGTCGTCTACTGGATGAAGCTGTGTCGCTATCTTCTACATCTACTGGCGGTTGTGCTTCCTGTTCTATCTCTGTCACTTTCTCCTGTCTTGCAATGGCTTGTTGTAGCTTCCTCGTGCTACAAAGCTGCATTTTACACTTTTTGTGGAAAAAGATACCTGTGGGTCCATTATCCATGCTACGTTATCATACATGTCTCCATGGCGTATCCAGGCCTCTCCAGCCTTTTGCTGATTCCTTCAGCGTATTCCATAAATCAATAGGATAACTGCTTCTATCCTCATCACACTCTAGGTCGCATATAATACACAACTCTTTTGTCCGTTTCAGTCCCCTTGTCATTGGAGGAAGCGCTCTGATTAGTGGTTCAGACATATGTTCAGACATCTTATGTTTCTGAATGCATCAAATTATAATAGAAAGTTTATGCCAGGACATACTTTTGAAAATAAATGGTAGCGTAGTTAAATCACAATTGACCAATGATAAGACTGCTTTGTTCAGCTTCTGCAACAAATGCAGTTATGAACATCAGATTAAAAACTGGTAATAAATGGCAGCGTAGTTAGATCACAATTGACCAATGATAAGACTGCTGTTCAGGATTTTTATTTATTGATGTTTGATGATAATCAAATAATTACATTGACACACACACACTGTTTGTAACTAATAGCATAAGTAACACATTGTATGTACATGTAATTAGTTAAATCATTTAAAGCAATTAAAGTAAATTAGCTACATATGATATATTAATAATAAATAAAGTTTTAATAAACTGAATACATAAATTTGAAAGCCATTATGTAATTTAATCCGTGGTCAAGAAATAGATCGGAACAAAAGTGTATGAATGAATGTTGTTTTACTTCTGAGGACAAGTTACCCCCGTAAACCAAAATACAGCTAGGACATAATCCCCACCCCCGTCCAAAATACAGCTAGGACTAATCCCCCCGTTCAAATACAAGGTAGGACAAAATCCCCCCACCCCCCACATAATAGTGTAATTACATTGTCCTCTTCAAAACAGAAATTTAGGCTGCAAAACGGAATTCACTGCTATTTATTAAGCATGTAATTGAATATTTTTATGAAAAAATGGCGGCCATCTTGGATTTGTCTGTCCTCTATGCAATTTTCATGTAAAATATTCTTTGCAGATATTTTCTCTTCATGTTAGCAGAGGTTCTAAACTAGAAAAACAACTTCAATTGGTCAAAAATAACCCTTCTGTAGCCGTTAATGAATAATTGGACTGAAAATGGCGGCCATCTTGGATTATTTCATCCTGTATGTATTTTTCAGACAAAATATTCTTTGCAGATACTTTCTGCTCATGGTAACAGAAGTTTTAGCCACAAAAACCAACTTCAATGATCAAAAGGAACCCACACATGGCCAATTCGACTGAAAATGGCGGCCATCTTGGATTTTGCCTCCTCACGGAAATTGCCAGCATTTTCGCGAGGGTCACCCCCGCTCATTTTTTTCGTAATTGAATGTAGATGTGGAAAATGTGCTCAAACCTTTGTCTCAGATAATTGGTCACGGATCTGTGTTAATTTGCCTCTACTAAATTGTGGTTTATTGTGGAACGCACGAAGTACATGTATGTGACCTTCACCTTGGGATCAGCCGGGGATGGACGGTCGTTGATTTGGCACATCATGATAAGCATGTGACATTGACATCAGCGGGGGTCGGATGGTCATGGATTGTCACAGCATGTTAGTACGTAGACTCTTAGAGTGAAATACATGTATTAAGAATTTCTCTGATGTTAAGTTTGTAAAGAGACTAAGTATGTGACCTTGACCTCGGGATCAGCGGGGGTTAGACATTCATGGATTTGTCACAACATGATAGTAGACCCTTAGAGGAATGCATGCGTGAAATATTAAGAATTTTCGATGAAGGAAATATAAGTTATAACAGATTTCTCTGCTGTTACGTTTTGTACAGAGACTAAGTATGTGACCTTGACATTGGGATCAGCAGGGGTTGGACGGTTTTGGATTTGTCACAGCATGATAGTAGAGCCTTATAGGAATGCATGCACATGAAATATTAAGAATGTTCGATGAAGGAAATAGAAGTTGTAACATATTTCTCTGATGTTGATTAATGACGGACAGACGGACAACCTGACTCCAGTATACCCCCCAAAACTTGTTGCGGGGTGTATAATCAACGTAAAGCGTCGACGTCAATTGGGCGTACGTGTTATTGTTTTATACAACGTAATGGAGGAGCAACAGAAAATCCTTGGAACGAAAATCATGACGTCACACGAAAAGTCGGAGCAAGGCATGGCTGGATCCGGAGAGAAGAATAGACCCTGTAAATCGTTAGTATATAAATGCCGGAGTGATGATGGGACTCGGCTGAGATTTCAAAATCCATCATCTGTATTGGTGTATTTTACACACTTATTTTAGCAGAATACGCAAATATGCATTGATTTTCAAATTGAGCAGTAAAAATACTTAGTTGAGCTGCAAAAAGCAATTTTTGCAGCTCAAATAAGCGAATTTTTTATTAATTTTATTTTTTATCATTTGTTCCCTATTTAATAAGGAAGAAAATCAATACTACATTTGTAAAAGTAAAATATGCATTGAATTTGAAATATGGGGGTATAATACACTTTAGATACAACACTTAACTGGAGCTCTAATATATAGTAAATTTATGCGGTCACTATCAACCTGGATTGCCTGTTAAAAATGATGATTGCTGGGGTGTGTCTCGCTAAACAACTCTTTTCAAGCAACGTTGATGGAGTATTATGTTGACAAGTTCAAGACTAGTAAATTGAGTGTAAAAATAATTTATATCCTCAGAACTGGATTCAACTTTCTAATTATGCTGGCGTACATTTTCACCATCATTTCCAGAATTCATTAATTGGAATCAACTATGTAACGGACGAGAAAAATATGCACCCGACCCGTGACTCGAACCTGGCACCTCCCGCTTACAAGGCGGTTGTTCTACCGACTGAGCTAACCGGGCACAGATGCACATCTTCTCTCCCGAGTTACTAGATCCGTACCGTGACATACTCCCCCGCCAAATTTAAATTCGTCCTCGAGTTACATAATTTTTGGGAACAGTGATTATCTGTGAGACAATCTCGGAGTATATGTATCAGTCTCACGGTCCCTCGTTGGGCGCCAAATGTAACAGGAATAGAAAAATATGCACCAGACCCGGGACTCAAACCCGGCACCACCCGCTTACAAAGTGAAATCTCGGAGTATACATGTACATGTATGTGTCAGTCACGGTCCCTCGTTGGGTACCAAATGTAACAGGAAGAGAAAAATATGCACCCGACACTCGAACCCGGCACCTCCCGCTTACAAGACGGTTGCTCTACCGACACAGCTAACCGGGCACAGACACATATCCTCTATCCTGATTTACTAGATCTGTATCGTGACAACTAGTGAACTATACAGATATTTGCTTATACTCAGCAGGACTGTTCATCGAGCTCAGTCAAATGACACCAGCACAGACGGAAACAATCATATACAGTCAGAATTCGTTACAACGGCATAGTTCGTTTGAGATGAGTCTGCCGTTATAACGAATATGCCGGTATAACGAATCGGGGATTTTTTCCGTCCGATTCCGGTAATTGTTATCTGTCGGGAATTGGTATCTGTCGGGAATTGGCTACCACGCATTGTAGCGATGTTATTTGTTGTCAATTTATGCTAGCGTAATTCGGCATTATCGGCGCGATATGTGCTGAATGAAATACTTATTTGTCACCTCGTTGATAAATCAATGCATATGTATACAAATTTATATCAATGAAACAAACATTCAATAATAATCCGATGTTTGACAAGGTCAAGGTTGCATGCGCAACTCGTCGTGATAATTGGTAATTACGTAGACACGTGACTACCGGATTATATGTGAACGTTGTTTCTTTATTGCTAGAAATTCACAAACAAGTGCATAAAGAAAAGAAAGACATTTAAATGAACAGTTTGTTTTTATTTACATGCTAACATTTATGAAAATACGAAACCATAACATACAGAGTTGTATCCCTTTCAGTATTTCATTTCGCCCCAACGAGAACTCGGCCCAGAGACTGTGTTGCACATTTTAACATGTTTAATAAACAGTTTGATTTTATAATAATCGTTAATTATATGTGGACAAAGGCACGCGGTCGAGTATTTGTGACAATATACAGACCGACACGTTGTTAATTGACGCGATTTATGACATCGTGTCAGGGTTAATCAGCCGTGAAATTGTTTAGCGACTGGTTCCCGAACATCGGTGATGCCGGATAACTGAGCTGGGTCACAGTCCTGGTACCAGCTACACAGGTTACCGGCGCCGTTATAGCGAACATTAAATACGACTTAAATTGTGTTTTCGTTTGCGGGATTTCTCTGCCGGTGCCGGAAGCCGAATTTGCCGGTATATCGAACAGATTAAAGAGCGTGCCGATTCGTTTGGCGGCGTATCGTACCGGAAGGCGAATATGCCGTTGTAACGTGTGCCGTTGTAACGAATTCTGACTGTAAATGTCGGAAATAGGACCGTGTCCGTTATTAACATTTATTTGCGTATTCTTTCCTACAAAGGCAGTAAATTGCCTTGTTCATGTCCAAGTTGGACTTTCTTGGGGCAGATCTTCCTCTAGTTTGAAGAAACCAAAATACTTCCACACCCGGGAGCGAGATTTGCTCCTGGGATTCAGAAATATTTGTTTACACAGATGAACTG
>CM055275.1:27469433-27497325 GCA_029237695.1 Conchocele bisecta | reverse complement strand
AATAAAGTCAAATATATATAAACATGGGGCTATTTTGCGCTGATTTGGCGATTTGTTTATATATATATATGTGTAGATTATTTTTGTCACTTTTATCGATGTTTATGGGGAAGTATATTTTGCTAACGTGAATAATGAATAGAGCATTGTAGCGGTAATAGCCGATTACCGCTACGCATATTGTTAGCTAGCACTAAGGTACATGTACCAGTCCACTTGAAAAAGGCTTAGTTTCGTAGTTTTCCTATGGGCTTTTTACTGAATATTCAAAAACTGCCTGTTTGTGGTAATTGAATGTGATTTAAAATTAAATACTCCCCATCCTATGCTATTTTCAGCTGACAAAAGCAAGTATTTGTAAAATTATGTGCCAGACTTTGATCTGGTCCAGGTCGAGTGGGAAAAGGGACAAAGCTCTCTGAGTATACTGTACCAGTCCACTTGAAAAAGGCTTAGTTTCGTAGTTTTCCTATGGGCTTTTTACTGAATATTCAAAAACTGCTTGTTTGTGGTGATTGAATGTGATTTAAAATTAAATACGCCCCATCCTATGCTATTTTCAGCTGACAAAAGCAAGTATTTGTAAAATTATGTGCCAAACTGTGATCTGGTCCATTTAGTGAGCATATTCAGATTAAAATTGTACGCATCTTCCGCTCGAAATGTGTGTTTGCTGTTTGGGGCGCAATTTTAACAGTCTGTAACAGAGGTTTGTGGCTCGAAAACAAATCACTCAGTACCAGTGCAGACTATAATCAGTGTGGGCAGGTATACATGTAGACTTGATTCAAACATTATTTGTTGGTGCGAACTCCGCACGTCACATAGCTTCTGGCGCCTTTAGTCCAGCGGCCATGATGGAATACATGTAAGTGCAGAAATTGACCGGCAGCACGATTTACCCAAATCTTACCCATATCTACCCAAATCTTCATTAAAAATAACATTGATGATTATATTATATACGTTTTCAACAATATATCATTAGTATATCATACAATAAGCACATTTTGACCGAAAAAGGGAAGAATAAAGCACATATTTCCGCGGGAAAGCGATTAATATATATATATATATATGTAGCATTATTATAAAGGGAGACTACCGTGATAAAAGACTCATTTATTATGTCTCAGTTGTCAAACTTTAAGTTGCCATCGATATATACTAGTCCAACTGTCTAACCGGTCACCTCCATAGTATTGCAATATTTATTTCGCCGAGTAATTATATGCCAACATCTTTTTGAAATAGTTAAAAACAAAGTATAATGCATTGAATTAATGTTTTTATTAGCACAAATGACGTCTGGACATATATATACATGTATAGTTTAGTTATTGCAATTTAATTTACGGAGATACATTTCAAAACTCACACAGGAAGGCTATATATATATATATAAATATTCTGAATAGTAGTTAGCAATGCCGGTATGGACCACCTAAACGCTCTATGTTCCATCATTTGGTCGGTGCAGTCAAATTTCGAAAAACCGATACTGGTATTCGCTAGCAGACGACAGGCGTTAAACAGATCGATACCGTCTTTCCGACATGCCGATACACATTATTGTATGGCCATGTGGCCAAATAGCAGACGACAATGTCCACAATGGCCAGTGTATCGATACATAGCAGTTAAATGAGTCATCGTTTTTTTCCCATAACATGCATAGACACGTCTGCGTGAGGTTCCATGTGGACAGCAGACGACGGTTTTGAACAACAAAACTTAACGGTACAGGTGAGTACCACGTGATCCCCATCGGCGAATGAATACAGCGGACTTGTAAGGCGGTAAAATAGATATTGGTATTATAATAATAACTACGGTCGCGAGCATCATAATATGTTCAACTGTCGAGGTGCGCACCTGTATTTTACGATACAAGGAGCATTTTCCCAATACAGTCGTTCGATCAATAAAGCAGACGACACGTGGTTAACCCCGATTACGCTGTCCATTGTTGATCTACGGGTGATTTAATCCAGTCACTATGAGAAATGCTTTGTTTTGCGTCGTGTTTACTGCTGCAGACGACAATTTAGGCTTTTCAAATAACGTGACGCATTGGACAGGTAGCTGTTTTAATATGGTTTAACAGGCCAACACTACACGTTTCACGCGTCATTAAGTACCAGCAGACGACACTAATTTTAACTAACGCAGCATACGAATATAATGACGATTGGTCTTCGGAATTTCGATATAGATGTGATCAATTTACAATATAATTAATACTGGAGATATAGTATTAAAAATCGATACGTGCCTATAGCAGACTAAAATAAACCGATAACGGTCATTTACTGCTGCAGACGACAATGTATGCGAACTAATATCGGTTTTTCCCATAGTAACATGTACAGACACGTCTGCTCTGTGTATTATGCGGACAGTTGACAACCACGTGATGTCACGCATCAGTACCCTCAGCGATACATGACCCACTGTTAATATAAAGGTGTTTGTTTCCAATATTTTATCATTATCACGTGGATCCGTCTCTGTTTGGTTTGTCTTGCCTCGTCCAACCCTTTAATAGCATTAGCAGGTAATATAACAATGTAACGGCTGAGTATCCATATATCATGTGCACGCACACTCGGCCCTCTTCACGGTCTGACATATCGGCATTGTGCAATAGGAGAATGAACTAATTAGGTTAAACTCACCGCCTCATCGTCTCCTTCATTTAATGCACATATTTCGACTGTATCGCATATATTAGTAAATTCGGAAACAAATGGGCCAACGGCCATTGGCCTGATCATTTACGGGCACATGCCCGGGTATGGAAGGTCTTCGAGCCATTTCCCACCCTTAAATATAAGAATTCAATATTTTATCATAGTGTGTCCGGCAGTCGTAGCGACAACATCTAAATTGTGGTTAATACCTGTTAATACGAGACGGTCTGTATACAACACCTAACATCGCAGGTAATATTAGCAATACACTGACTGCGTTTATAATATGGTCTGGTCAATACACATTGTGACCGATGTATGTACATTTCTATTCATGTTATTTAACAGCTGAATAGGATAAACACCTGCAGTGTGTACACATGTAACTACAGTTAATTATGCTACATGCGTATATAATTCATTTATAGTCAATAGCAGTCGACACGGTAAATTGTAAGGATGTTTATATCCGTTTAGCAACATAGCTGACGGGTTTTCACGCAGCGTGTTTTAGTATAGATATGCTACAATTTTCGGGGTACACGAATATGAGAGTGTACGTTATATGAACTATTCACGACGGTATATGATATATGATATGGTCCGGGTTTATATCTCCATCTTGGATGGTTTGACATGGTCTACATATGATGCCGAACGTAGCTAGCGTACAATATCATATTAACTAGGGATTGTATATTCCGTTTTAATCAAATCGGCTATCCAATTGGCGGTCAACACAGTCTGAGACAGTAGCATTTGACTAGGGTCGTTTGAATTTGTTATAGTTGATGATTATGCATAGTATGGTGTATATAATCCCATTCACGAGGGAGTGTCTTATTTGGTAGTTATATGTATGTTGTATTTTATTAGTTGTGGCTATTTAAGTAATGTTTTATCACAACCGCCGTTCAATGGACTGGAGGGATGTTGACTCCGCATAGTATATATATATCAATTTTATACTTATTACGCTGTCTGTGTAATATGCTCTTCTCGTGGTTGTCATCGGCTTTTCGTTTTGCGGATTGGCCCTCGTAACACCATTGTTTCACG
Organism: Conchocele bisecta; assembly: GCA_029237695.1. Taxonomy (NCBI): domain Eukaryota; kingdom Metazoa; phylum Mollusca; class Bivalvia; order Lucinida; family Thyasiridae; genus Conchocele; species Conchocele bisecta. The sequence goes on along the minus strand of CM055275.1, from coordinate 27,493,573 downwards.
TGCCGTTGTAAATCGTGGATGTCCATAAACACCAACCCGCAGTCATCGCAAGAATGCATGTCTTCTGTGTCTTGATCGTGTTCTGAATATGATACTTCTCCCGAGTTGTATCGCCGTATGTCGTTATTATCAATGCGGACGTCGTTCCTATGGTCTGTAGGTTTAAAGGCCCAACTGGGATATAAAAGCCATCAGATGGCGCTGGGCAGGCTTTTTGATAATTTTATGCATGCTTCACTTCAGGGACACATTTTCAGATATTTTAGAAATACCACTGAACAAATAAGTACACTATTTCAAACAGACATAGATAATACAACTTTGAAAGGTTTAGAAAAATTTGGATTTAAGAAAACAAATGTAAATGTGCTTTTGAAGTAATACAATGTACTCAACTGACAACTGATTCAAACTTGCCGGGCGGAGCGTAGCTGTTACATATGTAATTCATGCATAGAGCTGAGTTCATGACCCGACATTGTAAACAACCCCACGTGCTTAGTGATAACGCTAACAGCTATAACTGCCTGTATGGTCAACATCAGACAGTATGCCAGCCGCACAACTTTGATTTTGGACAGTAATATCAAATTAAATGTGTGGTTGGTATGCACATAACAAGGTGAATGAAATAAACAAAACCATGGTTTAATAGACCAGCAATATAATATTTCGCCTAGAACTTGATACAGTGGATGTGAAAATGCAGTATATACTAATTATAAACAGCATATACTCGGGTTAGTATGCACAGTCACAAAACAGCATGTACGTGCAGTCTGATCTGGAATTTACATGACTACATGAATTCAAGTTTGCTAGCAGCCTTATTTCCTGTATCCTAACACATACCAGTATGGCTATTTCAACACTGGTCTCTAATTAGCTGTCAGCATATATTATATCTGCAGCAATGCAGTTTAATCTGGACGGGTTATCTGTGGAATGACATGACACAGTTACACATTTTTATAAAATACAGACTTATTACAAACACATATTCTATATATTGGTTACTACATGTACTTACAAAATACATCGGAGATAGGAACCTTGTTCAGGTCCAGAAGCACAATATAGGTTTCACTATATATACATGACACACTCTAATTAAGTAACGGACACTGGACACGTTACGACATGCATATCCCGGATCAGCTGGTGCATCCTCGCAGCCTCATCAGGATCTACACTGTTAAGTTTGGTGGTCATTCGTGGTGGCTCTAATTAATGATGTAAACTGCATCATGCAATAGTCATGTGCTATCTGATTGTGAGTTAAACTGATCAAACACTCAATAAGCCCCATTTACTTATTGTGTGACACATGGAAAGGTGTTTCATTCAATTTTTACTTCTTTCTATTTTTAATAATTCATATAATAGCATCAAAATACTCTTTGCTTTGACATAGTAAGCAGTCAAAATACTATATAAGTTTTAACACTTTTTAGTAAATTCTCAATCATTTGCCTGCACACATAAAACATACACATACTAAAATATTAGAGGACTGGTATACACCGTATCATTTGTGTGTTATATGGGACCATACGTTTGATAACAAACCTACATACCATATACTAGATACTGGTCAGTACAGAAACCACTACACTGGCTATCCAGCTGCCCCCTCACTGTTCTATAGTGGGATCAGACGACAAACATGTGCTGCTGTTTATGTATATTTATAAAGCCAGTGTATAACTGACAGGCTGGGACGCTATCAGTAATTGGATATGCCCCTCCTACTAAATTCGGTACCAGGGCACCGATTGTTGGGCCTTTAACACTGCTATGCGATTCGCTTCCTCTTCTGCTGTTGTCGGAATTGTTTGTCTCGGCCCTTCCTATGCTATTTAGAACGTTTGTGCGCATGCGCAAATGCTCCGGGGTTCTGGCTTTTAAATCAACCACTAGATAGCCGTACGGTTTATTCAAAGCTTCATCAAACTGACGCAGAAGTACCTGCGGATTAGTAGGATGCATCTGCCTGGCTAGTGTCATTACTGGTTGTTTGTCTACGGGAGTTTTAAATAATACCAGATACTGACAATTCCTTCGCATGGTTGGGTTTTTACTATGGAACATGTTTTGGTTTAAAGAGATGACGGACATGTTCCTATGATGACTTCCTTCCGTATATAACTCTGTAACACGTTCATCTTTCGCAGCTTCGGATGCCATGTCATCCAATATAATAAGGTTATTGAGTTTTGGATCTATGAATTCGTCCTTTTCTAAGTTGAATGGAATCCCCTTGATGAACTCGACTTTAGGATAGACGCGTTGTCTGATGTGATCGTATAACGGTTGCCATCTCTTGTAAAGCCAGATAATTCTCTGTGGTGTTGGAACTATCTTTTCCTTCGCTCGTTCTAACAGTTGCGTTTACGAATGTAAGTTTTTCCGGACGACGTTGGGGCCGCTAATCATGCATGTAAATGGATGTTCGAAAACGAAGTTTTGACTGCGTATCTGACTGCGTAGGCTCTGACATCAATTCCTGATTCGTCTGAGCTTCTGGCTGTCTCATATCTTTCTGAGCTCTCGCAGCTCCCATTTCTTCCGGAGCTCGGAGCTCCCATTTCGGGAGCTCTTCGGGAGCTCTTTGGGAGCTCCCGGAGCTCCCAACTCTCGGAGCTCCCTCTTCGGGAGCTCCCGGAGCTCCCACGGGAGCTCCCAACTCTCGGAGCTCCTATTTTGGGAGCTCTTTGTGAGCTCCCGGAGCTCCCAAAGGAGCTCCCAACTCTCGGAGCTCCCATTTCGGGAGCTCTTTGGGAGCTCCCGGAGCTCCCGGAGCTCCCACGGGAGCTCCCAACTCTCGGAGCTCCCATTTCGGGAGCTCTTTGGGAGCTCCCGGAGCTCCGAGAGTTGGGAGCTCCCGTGGGAGCTCCGGGAGTTCCGGGAGCTCCCAAAGAGCTCCCGAAATGGGAGCTCCGAGAGTTGGGAGCTCCGGGAGCTCCGGGAGCTCCCAAAGAGCTCCCGAAATGGGAGCTCCGAGAGTTGGGAGCTCCGGGAGCTCCCAAAGAGCTCCCGAAATGGGAGCTCCGAGAGTTGGGAGCTCCCGTGGGAGCTCCGGGAGCTCCCGAAGTGGGAGCTCCGAGAGTTGGGAGCTCCGGGAGCTCCCAAAGAGCTCCCGAAGAGCTCCCGAAATGGGAGCTCCGAGCTCCGGAAGAAATGGGAGCTCCGAGAGCTCAGAAAGATATGAGACAGCCAGAAGCTCAGACGAATCAGGAATTGATGTCAGAGCCTACGCAGTCAGATACGCAGTCAAACTTCGTTTTCGAACATCCATTTACATGCATGATTAGCGGCCCAACGTCGTCCGGAAAAACTTACTTCGTAACGCAACTGTTAGAACGAGCGAAGGAAAAGATAGTTCCAACACCACAGAGAATTATCTGGCTTTACAAGAGATGGCAACCGTTATACGATCACATCAGACAACGCGTCTATCCTAAAGTCGAGTTCATCAAGGGGATTCCATTCAACTTAGAAAAGGACGAATTCATAGATCCAAAACTCAATAACCTTATTATATTGGATGACATGGCATCCGAAGCTGCGAAAGATGAACGTGTTACAGAGTTATATACGGAAGGAAGTCATCATAGGAACATGTCCGTCATCTCTTTAAACCAAAACATGTTCCATAGTAAAAACCCAACCATGCGAAGGAATTGTCAGTATCTGGTATTATTTAAAACTCCGTAGACAAACAACCAGTAATGACACTAGCCAGGCAGATGCATCCTACTAATCCGCAGGTACTTCTGCGTCAGTTTGATGAAGCTTTGAATAAACCGTACGGCTATCTAGTGGTTGATTTAAAAGCCAGAACCCCGGAGCATTTGCGCATGCGCACAAACGTTCTAAATAGCATAGGAAGGGCCGAGACAAACAATTCCGACAACAGCAGAAGAGGAAGCGAATCGCATAGCAGTGTTAAAGGCCCAACAATCGGTGCCCTGGTACCGAATTTAGTAGGAGGGGCATATCCAATAGCGTCCCCAGCCTGTCAGTTATACACTGGCTTTATAAATAAAATACATAAACAGCAGCACATGTTTGTCGTCTGATCCCACTATAGAACAGTGAGGGGGCAGCTGGATAGCCAGTGTAGTGGTTTCTGTACTGACCAGTATCTAGATATATGGTATGTAGGTTTGTTATCAAACGTATGGTCCCATATAACACACAAATGATACGGTGTATACCAGTCCCTCTAATAGTATGTGTATGTTTTATGTGTGCAGGCAAATGATTGAGAATTTACTAAAAGTGTTAAAACTTATATAGTATTTTGCTGCTTACTATGTCAAAGCAAAGAGTATTTTGATGCTATTATATGAATTATTAAAAATAGAAAGAAGTAAAATTGAATGAAACACCTTTCCATGTGTCACACAATAAGTAAATGGGGCTTATTGAGTGTTTGATCAGTTTAACTCACAATCAGATAGCACATGACTATCCAGTGATGCAGTTTACATCATTAATTAGAGCCACCACGAATGACCACCAAACTTAACAGTGTAGATCCTGATGAGGCTGCGAGGATGCACCAGCTGATCCGGGGATATGCATGTCGTAACGTGTCCAGTGTCCGTTACTTAATTAGAGTGTGTCATGTATATATAGTGAAACCTATATTGTGCTTCTGGACCTGAACAAGGTTCCTATCTCCGATGTATTTTGTAAGTACATGTAGTAACCAATATATAAGAATATGTGTTTGTATAAGTCTGTATTTTATAAAAATGTGTAACTGTGTCATGTCATTCCACAGATAACCCCGTCCCAGTTAAACTGCATTGCTGCAGATATAATATATGCTGACAGCTAATTAGAGACCAGTGTTGAAATAGCCATACTGGTATGTGTTAGGATACAGGAAATAAGGCTGCTAGCAAACTTGAATTCATGTAGTCATGTAAATTCCAGATCAGACTGCACGTACATGCTGTTTTGTGACTGTGCATACTAACCCGAGTATATGCTGTTTATAATTAGTATATACTGCATTTTCACATCCACTGTATCAATTTCTAGGCGAAATATTTATATTGCTGGTCTATTAAACCATGGTTTTGTTTCATTCACCTTGTTATGTGCATACCAACCACACATTTAATTTGATATTACTGTCCAAAATCAAAGTTGTGCGGCTGGCATACTGTCTGATGTTGACCATACAGGCAGTTATAGCTGTTAGCGTTATCACTAAGCACGTGGGGTTGTTTACAATGTCGGGTCATGAACTCAGCTCTATGCATGATTACATATGTAACAGCTACGCTCCGCCCGGCAAGTTTGAATCAGTTGTCAGTTGAGTACATTGTATTACTTCAAAAGCACATTTACATTTGTTTTCTTAAATCCAAATTTTTCTAAACCTTTCAAAGTTGTATTATCTATGTCTGTTTGAAATAGTGTACTTATTTGTTCAGTGGTATTTCTAAAATATCTGAAAATGTGTCCCTGAAGTGAAGCATGCATAAAATTATCAAAAAGCCTGCCCAGCGCCATCTGATGGCTTTTATATCCCAGTTGGGCCTTTAAACCTACAGACCATAGGAACGACGTCCGCATTGATAATAACGACATACGGCGATACAACTCGGGAGAGAAGTATCATATTCAGAACACGATCAAGACACAGAAGACATGCATTCTTGCGATGACTGCGGGTTGGTGTTTATGGACATCCACGATTTACAACGGCACGTGAAACAATGGTGTTACGAGGGCCAATCCGCAAAACGAAAAGCCGATGACAACCACGAAGAAGAGCATATTACACAGACAGCGTAATAAGTATAAAATTGATATATATATACTATGCGGAGTCAACATCCCTCCAGTCCATTGAACGGCGGTTGTGATAAAACATTACTTAAATAGCCACAACTAATAAAATACAACATACATATAACTACCAAATAAGACACTCCCTCGTGAATGGGATTATATACACCATACTATGCATAATCATCAACTATAACAAATTCAAACGACCCTAGTCAAATGCTACTGTCTCAGACTGTGTTGACCGCCAATTGGATAGCCGATTTGATTAAAACGGAATATACAATCCCTAGTTAATATGATATTGTACGCTAGCTACGTTCGGCATCATATGTAGACCATGTCAAACCATCCAAGATGGAGATATAAACCCGGACCACTGAGCAAATCATATATCATATACCGTCGTGAATAGTTCATATAACGTACACTCTCATATTCGTGTACCCCGAAAATTGTAGCATATCTATACTAAAACACGCTGCGTGAAAACCCGTCAGCTATGTTGCTAAACGGATATAAACATCCTTACAATTTACCGTGTCGACTGCTATTGACTATAAATGAATTATATACGCATGTAGCATAATTAACTGTAGTTACATGTGTACACACTGCAGGTGTTTATCCTATTCAGCTGTTAAATAACATGAATAGAAATGTACATACATCGGTCACAATGTGTATTGACCAGACCATATTATAAACGCAGTCAGTGTATTGCTAATATTACCTGCGATGTTAGGTGTTGTATACAGACGCTCTCGTATTAACAGGTATTAACCACAATTTAGATGTTGTCGCTACGACTGCCGACACACTATGATAAAATATTGAATTCTTATATTTAAGGGTGGGAAATGGCTCGAAGACCTTCCATACCCGGGCATGTGCCCGTAAATGATCAGGCCAATGGCCGTTGGCCCATTTGTTTCCGAATTTACTAATATATGCGATACAGTCGAAATATGTGCATTAAATGAAGGAGACGATGAGGCGGTGAGTTTAACCTAATTAGTTCATTCTCCTATTGCACAATGCCGATATGTCAGACCGTGAAGAGGGCCGAGTGTGCGTGCACATGATATATGGATACTCAGCCGTTACATTGTTATATTACCTGCTAATGCTATTAAAGGGTTGGACGAGGCAAGACAAACCAAACAGAGACGGATCCACGTGATAATGATAAAATATTGGAAACAAACACCTTTATATTAACAGTGGGTCATGTATCGCTGAGGGTACTGATGCGTGACATCACGTGGTTGTCAACTGTCCGCATAATACACAGAGCAGACGTGTCTGTACATGTTACTATGGGAAAAACCGATATTAGTTCGCATACATTGTCGTCTGCAGCAGTAAATGACCTATCGGTTTATTTTAGTCTGCTATAGGCACGTATCGATTTTTAATACTATATCTCCAGTATTAATTATATTGTAAATTGATCACATCTATATCGAAATTCCGAAGACCAATCGTCATTATATTCGTATGCTGCGTTAGTTAAAATTAGTGTCGTCTGCTGGTACTTAATGACGCGTGAAACGTGTAGTGTTGGCCTGTTAAACCATATTAAAACAGCTACCTGTCCAATGCGTCACGTTATTTGAAAAGCCTAAATTGTCGTCTGCAGCAGTAAACACGACGCAAAACAAAGCATTTCTCATAGTGACTGGATTAAATCACCCGTAGATCAACAATGGACAGCGTAATCGGGGTTAACCACGTGTCGTCTGCTTTATTGATCGAACGACTGTATTGGGAAAATGCTCCTTGTATCGTAAAATACAGGTGCGCACCTCGACAGTTGAACATATTATGATGCTCGCGACCGTAGTTATTATTATAATCCAATATCTATTTTACCGCCTTACAAGTCCGCTGTATTCATTCGCCGATGGGGATCACGTGGTACTCACCTGTACCGTTAAGTTTTGTTGTTCAAAACCGTCGTCTGCTGTCCACATGGAACCTCACGCAGACGTGTCTATGCATGTTATGGGAAAAAAACGATGACTCATTTAACTGCTATGTATCGATACACTGGCCATTGTGGACATTGTCGTCTGCTATTTGGCCACATGGCCATACAATAATGTGTATCGGCATGTCGGAAAGACGGTATCGATCTGTTTAACGCCTGTCGTCTGCTAGCGAATACCAGTATCGGTTTTTCGAAATTTGACTGCACCGACCAAATGATGGAACATAGAGCGTTTAGGTGGTCCATACCGGCATTGCTAACTACTCTGAATATTCATCTACAATAACAATAATAAACTATCTTGTATTAAGAACATTGATGAAAATGAACCTTAATATGCATGCAATGTATATATTTTTAAATTTGTGTATGGTTTGTATATCTTGTCAAATAGCTTGAATGTTTTTCACACCTCTATGTGGACAAAGCCCAACATTATATTGTATTGACCAGAACACAGTGTATTTTAGTGGGGTAGCTCGTTATTTATAGTCGATTTTGTACAATATGAGAAACTGTGTAGATCCTGATTAGATTGTGAATGCATATTTCCCATACAGCTATAGCCTCAATAAGTGGTTATGCACAAAATGGGTAACCGGGTAGACCCTGATCAGACTGTTATTGCAAATTTCCCCTAGAAGGTATAGCCTCAACAAGTGATTGTTATAAGATTGTTATAAGCGGCTTTCTTGTACACAATATACAGTGAGTATGTACAAGATGGAAAACAGTGTAGACCCTGATCAGACTGTGATTGCAAATTTCCCTAGAGGTATAGCCTCAACAAGTGATTATGTACAAGATGGCTACACGTCCTGGCGGGCGAAAACAGCCTATATACGGTCGACACCTTCACACTGTCTCCTTGTATGTCAACATTAGAGAGGTTCTACAGTTTTTTATTAGCCAGGTTTTTTGAAAAAAAATCCAGGCTATTGGATTGGCAAAAGCCGGGCGGGCGGCGTCCACAATCAATGTTAAGTTTTCGTGTTTGAGTCCATTTCTTTGTTACTGTACCACCTACATGTAGGACCACCAAACTTTCACAGCTTCATAATCAAGGGGTGCCCACCACGTATCATTATCCAACATGTTACTTTTTTTTTTAACTTGACCCATTTTTTCCGCGCAGTCGACTTAGCCATTATTTTCATCAGGCCTCGGCCTTCACATACAAGCATGTTACTCGCGTAACCGAATCGAACCTCGCTCTTTTAAAGGTTAAAAATAGCCGGTAGGCCACGTGACTTTATCGATATACTCGGTGTCCCGCACGGGGAAACTCATAGTTATTTTTGCGTCCGAAGGTGAACTTCGCCGGTAAGTGACACGCATACAGTACATAAAATATATTTGAAATGGGTTATTTTGTATTTCTAACGTAGTTAGGAAGTTGATGTCTATATTTGACACTTTATTCACAAACCTGTATTGCTTTCAGGTTATAATAGCTGCTCTACGTGTCTACTTTCGTTTCCTAGCCGTCCATTATATTGCCTTTCGGGAATTCGGGTTTCACACCTTTTGACCTCTGTGGGGAATAATGGCAAATACGTCGGGGAAGGACGATGTCCTTTCTATTATCGACGAATCCGAGGAACGTAGTTTCTCGGGGTTTACCTCTGAGTCCGAGGGGGAAGTTGTACGACGTACAAATAAAAACAAAACAAAAACCCCCAGGGTCGCCTCTAAGGTTGTCAATGTAAACAAGGGTAAGGGCCGAGGTACTCCAATTTCGGCCCCAACAGCTTCCGGAAGTAAGCAGAAAATTACAGAGAAATTTGTTGCTAAAAATCCATCCGTTTCCAAACGCCAAGAAACCGGTAAGGCCAGTAATTTGGTGAATATTGACGAGTTATCTGTAGAAACACTAGACAAATTACGCAATGCGTTGGGTCTGCAACAGCCAGCGCCCGTTTTACCAGTACACGAGGTGTACGACTCGGATGTTTTACACGAGATGGACCCTATGTTCGGTCATTACCCTATCTCGGACGATCCACTAAATTTGAACGAAGACATGGAAATTGGGGGTGACGCAGTAGTGCACACCCAAATGGGAGAACATTTGTTCTCAGAAACCACGTCCGTGGAGGACACTGATGAGTTTTGGGCGCTGCCCAAATTAAAGGCCCCCGATAGGGGGGAAGGGGTGAGCCAATCTTTGGCGGACCTCATTAACACCGCATGTACAAAACCTTGCCAGATAAATGAGGTTATTGACAAATATAAAAGTCCCTTCAAATTGTGAAAACATGTGTGCGCCAAAGGTTAATGAAGAAATCTGGAATGAACTTTTACGTTTAAAGAGAGTTCAAATGACTGATAAGTCGTTCCGTGACATTCAAGGGCTTATTACAGCCGGGATGGTTCCCATATTGAATTTGGCAAAGGTTCTTAAACCCCATATTGGCTCAATTCCGGAAGCCAAAACGCTTTTGTCGGATGCTTGGTGATTCTAGGCCAGGTGCAATTTAACATCAGCATCAGAAGGCGGTACCTGTTGAGACCGTATTTAAAACCGCGATATGCAAATATTTGTAATATCAATACGCCAATCTCCGGGCTATTGTTCGGAGACGATATCTCCAAAGAATTGAAGAAATGCGAAACCAGCATTAAAGTAGGAAAATCGCCATTTCCTTTCAACTATAGAAACCCCAGAGGTCGTGGGTATAACCCGATGTTTTCGGCTGGTAGGGCAGGGGGCTATGGACCCACACGGGCCAGAGGAAGGGGCACATACAGAGCCCGCCGTACGGGTTACCGGGATACGGCTACAATGCACAGCCAAGTGGCACAGGCTACGGTCAGTTCGGCCACCAATATCCCAGAAGATTCCCGTAAAGCCAGTGCAACCGTGACCTCAGCGTCGGTGTATCCGGGCCCAAACTAGGAGCGACTGACTCCAAGGCAAAGGTGAGCAATTCTGATAGATTATTGGCCTGTTTTGATGAGTGGAAAGCATTAACGAAAGATAAATGGGTATTGCAGACCGTACAGGGATATAAAATAGATTTTGACGAAACTCCGGTACAAAAACATATTCCAAATGAAATCAAATTTTCGTCAGAGGATAAAAAATTGGTTGACGAGGAAGTACGGCAATTATTGCATAATGGCGATATTGTTCCGTCGGTCTATGAGGAAGGCCAAATTATATCTAATATTTTCCTGGTTTCGAAACCTAATGGAAAGTTCAGACCGTTATAAACTTGAAGTGCCTCAACCAGTTTGTTCATTATGAACGGTTGTTTAAACAAGAAACTTTTCCGTTTGTTCTTGAACTCTTACAAAAAGATGATTTTATGACATCTTTGGATCTAAAATCAGCATATTTTTCGATACCTATGCATGAATCCAATCAAAAATATCTAAAATTTCAATGGCGAGGGAAAATGTCGCCTTTCGTTGTCTTCCGTTCGGACTTTCTAGCGCGCCATTCTGTTTCACAAAAACCCTGAAACCAGTGTATGGGATTTTCAGACAAAATGGAATTAGGTGCTCTTATTACATTGACGACTCGATTCATATGAACTCGGATTATGAAATTTGTGCCACAAACGTAAAATTTATGGCAGACAAACTAGATCATTGGGATTCGGTATTAATAAAGAAAAGTCCGTGTGTTTCCAACACAAAAAATTGTGTTTTTTGGATACATCTTAGATTCTGTACAATTTAAGGTTTTTCTACCGGAGCAAAAAGTTGACAAGATTCTGAAAGCTGGCTCAAAATTAATTAGCCACAAGCAAGTAAAAATAAAAGAGTTGGCATCATTCATTGGTTTTTTGATTAATGCTTTCCACGCTGTTTTAGAAGCTCCATTGCATTATAGAATGTTAGAACATAGTAAGACTGAGGCTCTTGCAGACACTGACGATTATGAGCGTATGATGATTCTGCCTCCAAGGGCAATTGATGAAGTTTCATGGTGGACTGATAATATAGTTGCAAAGAATGGAAAGTTGATCAAACCTGAACCTATCTGTATATGGATTCAGACAGATTCATCATCTCATGGTTGGGGTGCATTTTGTGTTGACAAAAATGAATATGCAGGTGGCAGATGGTTAGACAGTGAAAAGGCTCAGCATATAAACTTTCTAGAGTTGCTCGCAATTTTCTTTGCCTTGAAGTCCTGGTTTAAAGACCAGAACGGTATCCATGTTGGAATACAATCTGATAGTACTACTGCCATTTCGTATGTGAATTCCATGGGCGGTATGCATTGCCTTGGAATGGACAAGTTGGCAAAAAACATTTGGAACTGGTGCTTAGAAAGAAACATCTATATCTCAGCTTTCTATTTACCTGGCAAAGAGAATATTACAGCAGATTTTTATTCTCGTAATTTCTCTGATACAACTGAATGGAAACTCAAAAAACCAATTTTTGATAGATTATCAAGTCAGTTGTTATGTCCAAACATAGATTTGTTTGCCTCAAGGTTGAATGCTCAGTTGGAATGCTATGTTTCCTGGATGCCAGATCCAGAAGCTTTCCACGTCAATGCCTTTTCCTTAGATTGGTCCAAATTTTGTACCATACATATTTTCACCAGTTAGTCGATGGGGAAAATTTTGAACAAGATCCGCGATAATAAAGTGGGAAAAGGCATTGAGTGTGTTCCATGTGGACATTTTAAATCAGACATGGTTCCCACTATATCTTGAGTCTGATTTCTCTACCCATTAGGTTGCCACGACATCGGGACATATTGACCCTTCCACACAACCTGGAGAATCATCCCATGGGGAGAAACCTACAGATGCTTGGAGCCGTGGTGTCAGGAGTCGACTTGAAGACCAGGGAGTTCCGGCAGATGCTGTCAAGACGATTTTTGACAGTTGGAGAAACGGAACAAGAAAACAGTATCAGGGTGCATGGCGAAAGTGGGATTTGTGGTGTCGTCTCAGGAACTGTGATTCATTTCGACCAGCTGAATCAGATATAGTGGCCTATTTACTATATCTAAAAAACATGAAAAAATCATATAGTGTCATTAACACGCACAAATCAGTAATATTAGAAACATTAAAACTGACGAGTGAACATCTTCACACAGATTTCATTATTGTGAAACGATTTATGAAGGGTATATTTGCATCATATCCCCCGACACCCAGATACAATTTCACGTGGGATGTTTCAATAGTGTTGAAACTGTTGTCCAAGTGGTACCCGTTACATAGATTAACACTGAAGATGTTATTGTACAAGTTGGTGGCATTAATTGCTTTGTCGACAGCGGCTCGCGCACAAACTTTGGTGGCCCTACGAGTGGATAAGATGATTATCCAAGACAATAGTGTGACTTTTTATTGTGATCACTTGAAAAGTTCGAAAGCAGGGAGAACTTTTGAGCTACATTTAAGTGCTTTTGATAAGGTTGAGTTGTGTCCATTGAAAAACATTGAAGTATTACTTGAAACAAACTAAAACTATTAGGAAAAGTTCACAGTTGTTTATCTCTTTTGCGACATATAAAGCGGTAACTACCAGTACAGTTGCCAGGTGGTTGAAGTCTGTGTTGTTATTGTCAGGAATTGATATTGATACATACAAAGCACATTCATTTAGAGGAGCAGCGTCATCTGCTGCGATGAAAGCAGGTTGTAAACTATCAGATATTCTCAGAACGGCAGATTGGAGCTCGGCTAAAAATTTTAGAAAATTTTATCTGCGAGATTATCAGTGTGATAAGACTAATGAGTTTGAAAATTATGTACTAAACAGATAATCAATACAATATTGTGCGAGTTGGGATTGTTGAGGACAATAGTGAATGTTTTCAGATGTTATTGTTTAGTGTACATGTATATGTAACAGACTGATGTTATTGTTGAAACGCACAACATTGAGAACCAGTTTTGGTAGGGTGATTGAATACAAATTATATGTGTTTGATGGATATAGGCTTTCTTTCATACAGTTTTTGTTCAATATGTGCAGTTTTGTGTAGAAAACCTATGTTTTGAGGAAATTTAATTACATGTCTGTGTTTGACTATATATCTTTATGTTGACTTCTTTAAAGATGCTTGTATATGAAGGCCGAGGCCTGATGAAAATAATGGACCCCCCATCCAAACACTTGTGTGATGGATGGGGGGCATTATTGGAATTAGGCCGGAGGCCGGAAATATACAAGCACCCGGCCCTACTATAAGGAATAGTTACACTGTATTACAGTGACTGGTATTACCCTCCCTATTTATTGGTCCTTGTAAACATGACAAGATTCCTTGTACATGTATGTAGTCGTACTTGTAAGTCAACATAAGCTTTAAACCCTATGAGTTGTTTCCCCGTGCGGGACACGAGTATATCGATAAAGTCACGTGGCCTACCGCTATTTTTAACCTTTAAAAGAGCGAGGTTCGATTCGGTTACGCGAGTAACATGCTTGTATATTTCCGGCCTCCGGCCTAATTCCAATAATGCCCCCCATCCATCACACAAGTGTTTGGATGGGGGGTCCATTTTCAATGTTAAGTTTTCGCGTTTTCAATGTTAAGTTTTCGTGTTTAAGTCCATTTCTTTGGTACTGTACCACCTAGGACCACCAAACTTTCACAGCTTCATAATCAAGGGGTGCCCACCACATATCACTATCCAACATGTTACTTTTTTAGCCAGGTTTTTTGAGAAAAAAATCCAGGCTATTGGATTGGCGAAAGCCGGGCGGGCGGTGGGCGGGCGGCGGGCGGGCGGCGTCCACAATCAATGTTAAGTTTTCGTGTTTGAGTCCATTTCTTTGTTACTGTACCACCTAGACCACCAAACTTTCACAGCTTCATAATCAAGGTGGCCCCACCACATATCACTTTCCACATTGTTACTTTTTTTTTAACTTAAACACTCAATTTTTTCGTAGTCGACTTAGCCATTTTCAATGTTAAGTTTTTCGCGTTTACAATTGTTTAGGTTTTCGTGTTTAAGTCCATTTCTTTGGTACTGTACCACCTAGGACCACCAAACTTTCACAGCTTCATAATCAAGGGGTACCCACCACATATCACTATCCAACATGTTACTTTTTTTTTAACTTCACCCATTTTTTCCGCGCAGTCGAGTTAGCCATTTTCAATGTTAAGTTTTCGCGTTTACAATGTTAAGTTTTCGTGTTGAAGTCCATTTCTTTGGTACTGTACCACCTAGGACCACCAAACTTTCACAGCTTCATAACCAAGGGGTGCCTACCACATACAACTATCCAACATGTGACCATTTTTTTACCTTCACCTATTATTTCTACGTAATTGACTTAGCCATTTTCAACTTTAACTTTTTAACATACGTCTGGTTAGAGTTTTTTGGTTAAAACTTTTTCGTTATACTATATCTCTGCAACTGCTTCGCCCATTACCTTGAAACTTCACATGGGTGTTTATCATCATCCATATTTTCATTCTAACCCCCAACCGTGCGGCCCCTGTGCCCAATGTCAAGGTCAAATTACTTTGAAATTTTTTTGTTAATTTTTTTTCGTGTACTATATCTCTGCAACTGCTTCACCAATACCTGATACTTCACTGGGTGTTTATCATCATTGTCGCACCTGCTTGCGGAAAGCGCGATCCTGTGCCCAATGTCAAGGTCAAATTACTTTGAATTTTTTTGTTAAAGTTTTTTCGTGTACTATATCTCTCAACTGCTTCACCCATACCTTGATACTTCACATGGGTGTTTATCATCATTGTCGCACCTGCTTGCGGAAAGCGCGATCCTGTGCCCAATGTCAAGGTCAAATTACTTTGAATTTTTTTGTTAAAGTTTTTTCGTTTGTACTATATCTCTGCACTGCTTCACCCAAATACCTTGATACTTCACATGGGTGTTTATCATCATTGTCGCACCTGCTTGCGGAAAGCGCGATCCTGTGCCCTATGTCAAGTTCAAATTACTTTGAATTTTTTTGTTAATGTTTTTTTTTTTCGTGTACTATATCTCTGCCACTGCTTCACCCAATACCTTGATACTTCACATGGGTGTTTATCATCATTGTCACACCTGCTTGCGGAAAGCGCGATATCGTCAGCATTTTGGCATACGTCCGTCCGTTCGTCCGTGTGTCCGGTTAAAGTTTTTTGGTTAAAGTTTTTCCATCTACTATTTCTATTTTTTTAGTGTCCATGCCTCGCCCCAAGGCGCGACATGCAGGCCACGGCCATCTAGTCTACAAAAAGTGGGTATAATTATGTTATCCAAGTGTCTATGCTTGGAAAAAACCTGGCCTTCGTGGCTTTGCCTCGTTTCTTGTTTTTAACTTGACCCATTTTTTCCGCGCAGTCGACTTAGCCATTTTCAATGTTAAGTTTTCTCGTTTACAATGTTAAGTTTTCGTGTTTAAATCCATTTCTTTGGTACTGTACCACCTAGGACCACCAAACTTTCACAGCTTCATAACCAAGGGGTGCCTACCACATACAACTATCCAACATGTGACCATTTTTAGCCAGGTTTTTTGAAAAAAAATCCAGGCTATTGGATTGGCGAAAGCCGGGCGGGCGGGCGGGCGGCGTCCACAATCAATGTTAAGTTTTCGTGTTTGAGTCCATTTCTTTGTTACTGTACCACCTAGGACCACCAAACTTTCACAGCTTCATAATCAAGGGGTGCCCACCACATATCACTATCCAACATGTTACTTTTTTTTTAACTTCACCCTTTTTTCCGCGTAATCGACTTAGCCATTTTCAATGTTAAGTTTTCGCGTTTACAATGTTAAGTTTTCGTGTTTAAGTCCATTTCTTTCGTACTGTACCACCTAGGACCACCAAACTTTCACAGCTTCTTAATCAAGGGGCACCCACCACATATCACTATCCAACATGTTACTTTCTTTTTTAACTTCACCCATTTTTTCCGCGCAGTCGACTTAGCCATTTTCAATGTTAAGTTTTCGCGTTTACAATGTTAAGTTTTCGTGTTTAAGTTTCTTTAACGTCCATTTCTTTGGTACTGTACCACCTAGGACCACCAAACTTTCACAGCTTCATAACCAAGGGGTGCCTACCACATACAACTATCCAACATGTGACCATTTTTTTACCTTCACCTATTATTTCTACGTAATTGACTTAGCCATTTTCAACGTTAACTTTTTAACGTACGTCTGGTTTATATAGAGTTTTTTGGTTAAAACTTTTTCGTTATACTATATCTCTGCAACTGCTTCGCCCATTACCTTGAAACTTCACATGGGTGTTTATCATCATCCATATTTTCATTCTAACCCCCAACCGTGCGGCCCCTGTGCCCAATGTCAAGGTCAAATTACTTTGAATTTTTTTTTTTAAAGTTTTTTCGTGTACTATATCTCTGCAACTGCTTCACCCAATACCTTGATACTTCACATGGGTGTTTATCATCATTGTCGCACCTGCTTGCGGAAAGCGCGATCCTGTGCCCAATGTCAAGGTCAAATTACTTTGAATTTTTTTTGTTAAAGAGTTTTTACGTGTACTATATCTCTGCAACTGCTTCACCCAATACCTTGATACTTCACATGGGTGCTTATCATCATTGTCGCACCTGCTTGCGGAAAGCGCGATCCTGTGTATACTTCACATGGGTGCTTATCATCATTGTCGCACCTGCTTGCGGAAAGCGCGATCCTGTGCCCAGTGTCAAGGTCAAATTACTTTGAATTTTTTTGTTAAAGTTTTTTCGTGTACTATATCTCTGCAACTGCTTCACCCAATACCTTGATACTTCACATGGGTGTTTATCATCATTGTAGCACCTGCTTGCGGAAAGCGCGATCCTGTGCCCTATGTCAAGTTCAAATTACTTTGAATTTTTTTGTTAAAGTTTTTTCGTGTACTATATCTCTGCAACTGCTTCACCCAATACCTTGATACTTCATATGGGTGTTTATCATCATTGTCGCACCTGCTTGCGGAAAGCGCGATCCTGTGCCCAATGTCAAGGTCAAATTACTTTGAATTTTTTTGTTAAAGTTTTTACGTGTACTATATCTCTGCAACTGCTTCACCCAATACCTTGATACTTCACATGGGTGCTTATCATCATTGTCGCACCTGCTTGCGGAAAGCGCGATCCTGTGTATACTTCACATGGGTGCTTATCATCATTGTCGCACCTGCTTGCGGAAAGCGCGATCCTGTGCCCAGTGTCAAGGTCAAATTACTTTGAATTTTTTTGTTAAAGTTTTTTCGTGTACTATATCTCTGCAACTGCTTCACCCAATACCTTGATACTTCACATGGGTGTTTATCATCATTGTAGCACCTGCTTGCGGAAAGCGCGATCCTGTGCCCTATGTCAAGTTCAAATTACTTTGAATTTTTTTGTTAAAGTTTTTTCGTGTACTATATCTCTGCAACTGCTTCACCCAATACATGTACCTTGATACTTCACATGGGTGTTTATCATCATTGTCACACCTGCTTGCGGAAAGCGCGATATCGTCAGCATTTTGGCATACGTCCGTCCATTCGTCCGTGTGTCCGGTTAAAGTTTTTTGGTTAAAGTTTTTCCATCTACTATATCTATTTTTTTAGTGTCCATGCCTCGCCCCAAGGCGCGACATGCAGGCCACGGCCATCTAGTCTACAAAAAGTGGGTATAATTATGTTATCCAAGTGTCTATGCTTGGAAAAAACCTGGCCTTCGTGGCTTTGCCTCGTTTCTTGTTTTACCTTCACCTATTATTTTTACGTAATTGACTTAGCCATTTTCAACGTTAACTTTTTAACATACGTCTGGTTAAATTTTTTGGTTAAAACTTTCGTTATACTATATCTCTGCAACTGCTTCGCCCATTACCTTGAAACTTCACATGGGTGTTTATCATCGTCCATATTTTCATTCTAACCCCCAACCGTGCGGCCCCTGTGCGCAATGTCAAGGTCAAATTACTTTGAATTTATTTGTTAAAGTTTTTTTGTGTACTATATCTCTGCAACTGCTTCACCCATTACCTTCATACTTCACATCGATGTTTATCATCATTGTCGCACCCGCTTGCAGAAAGCGCGATATCGTCGGCATTTTCGCATACGTCCGTCCGTATGTCCGTGTGTCCGGTTAAAGTTTTTTCGTTAAAGTTTTTCCATCTACTATATCTATTTTTTTAGTGTCCATGCCTCGCCCCAAGGCGCGACATGCAGGCCACGGCCATCTAGTCTACAAAATGTGGGTATAATTATGTTATCCAAGTGTCCATGCTTGGAAAAAACCTGGCCTTCGTGGCTTTGCCTCGTTTCTTGTTTGTATTTAAATTGAAAATCATAATTCCAATTTAGCATGTTTAGCCTTGGCTTCCTAGCATTAAGTTTATCGCGGTACTCTCCCTTTATTTGGTATACAAATATTTCCATCAAAAAAATTAAAATGGACCCTGGTATGAGCAAATTAATGACATACCTTATGTAAGTACAGTCCAAACATCGTTATTATGATGTGTATAGCTTTATTTATTAGCACATATAGTAATTATATGAAGATTTGGGTAGATTTGGGTAAATCATGCCACCCGAAATTGACCACCACATGCTAACTTTTACACATTATAAATGCTCTTAGCTGTATGCCAATTTGATTTGTGTAGCTACTGAAGTTTCTTGACATATAATGTAACAGGTGTATACAGCAAACAGCCTTTGTGAATATATGACGAGGATATCTGAGAAAAAAACTTACGGAAGTGCTCGCTCGGCCAAGAATTGCTAAAAAATTCTAAAATCTTGGTGGACTGGTACCTAACTTCCGGGCTTTTCTTTTATTCACACGCTATGGCAGCTCGCGACTTTTATGACGTCACCTTTCATTCAATCCGGAAGTAAACAGTATGCTGTCACTACTCAAGGAAGAAAATGAGAAAAAAACAGGTATTTGAATCCAATTTTGGTGTTAAAAACTACTTTTTATGGTGAAATATTTTTATAAAATCGATTGACACAATTTGCAAGTAATTTACCATGTTATTTTTCGTTTTACATGTATTTGCAAAAATCTAACTTTCAGCGTCTTTGACAACTGGTCATGTGACATTTTGATCAGAGTGACTTAGATGCTTGAGTCAACAATTATGTTTAGTGTCGATTTTCACAGAAACAATTATGTTATCTATCCTTAGAGATTCCTTCCAAATCTGACTAGGAATTCAACTCAAAGTTTGTCAACACACCTACACTGATTTGTCCTTCCTAACAAAGGACTGGTGACACTATTCAATCCCTATTCTTGACCTTCTGTCTGTATTGAGTTGTGATCTAAACCCATTATGTATTAAGTTTTAAAAATATATATATACAGTAAAAAATCTAATAAAAATGATGTAAAAAAAAAGATCTCTTGATAAAATTTAGCCCAAAATTATGTTAAATGAAGTGTGTTTTTGAAGAAATACTGTGATTTGGAAACCAGATACAATTTTCATTCATACAACACTACAAACTACATGTACACTCTGAAATGGGTGCACCGATACAGGCGGGATATAGAACTTTAAAACACAAAGATAGGAGAAAGCTCCTAGCTGATTTAGATCACAATGGCGACATCTAGAAGGTACGTTTGTTACACTGACTTTTGCTTTAAATATTTTTTTCTTGTTGCACATTATTTGCATGGTGTTACAGGTTTCATTTGTATTCATAATGTTTGCTGATGTCCATCTATACTCAGCTCACTGTAAAAGGCATGTACTAGGGCCCCGAAGATACATCCAAAGAGGATACTACTAAAAAAAGTGTACCTTGGGGCCCGGCTCGCTGATTCAGTAATTGTAACGCGCGAGAAGGCCGGAGCCCTGCGCGCGTTACAATTACTGAATTAGTGAGCCGGGCCCAAGGTAAATACTACACTTCCATTGGTTCAAAAGATGGCGAGTGTCTAGTTGAGCACATCACCGACCCAATCAAGTTGGGTTTGGGTCGTGTTGGCTGCTATTTGTTTAGTGGCATTTTATATTTTTCAGTAAAACTGAACATATACAGCATCTATTAAAACTGTATAAACACTTGGATTGAAGCCTTGTTTATATTTACAAACATACACCAGCATTATATTGTTGATTTCAATACAATTTTTTACCAAAAAAAACATGTTGTTTTTTCTCAGATATTCATGAATTTTGTCAATTATTTTTATTTCTATAAACAATAAAAGCTTAAAATATTATACAACCACTATTTACAGGCATATTGAAATAAACCAAAAGTTATTTAATTTAAAAATATGTAAATTTGATACACAGGAAAATGACACTTTACAAGAGTAATCCATCATGACTGTAAGATGGTGGGTCTAGTTTTCGGGGTATTAACAAGTTCATCGACTAGCGTTTTTTATCAAACATAACATATGAGCTAAATTGTTAGTTCAATAGAATGATAAATATTTCTTTCAATGTTTCTTGCCTTCAAAATAAGATTGTTGTTAGATTAAAATTTGCGTCAGCTCGTTTAGCAACACATGAGTCAGCCATCTTGAATATTGACTTATGGTTGGAGTTTTCGGGGTACATGTATGTTCCGAAAGTGTCAATAAATTTGCTAATTCGTCCCGAGTTTTCATTGGCTATAAGATCATCACGCAGATGAATGAGGCACAGTGAAGGAAAATTTGAAACTTTATCTTGATTATGATTTTAACAATATTAAAGAGCAGATTAATGGCGGACGCATAAAATCATGAAAATCACGGTAGGTTAGTGAACAAAATGACCTAAATGGTAAAAATTACCAGTATTTGGTCCAAACACTGGATTTGGTGGCATTTTTTAAGAACTTACTATAGGTAATGTCATGCTTATTTTAATTACGTGACGTAAAGCACATCGCGGCTGCACACATGTCTACAAATTACAAAATATGTGAATAACCCGAAAACTCTGACTCCCCCGAAAACTGGCGTCATGACCATATATCAAGACAGTCATGAAGTCACGACACGTGAGTGTCCTACCTTCTAGATATTTAATATCAGAATAAAATTGGGTATGATTTAATGAGGCTTTGCTCGTTCATACCACAAAGTGCCTATGCAAATTTTCCCTAGCATTCTACATAATAAATTAGTCCATAAAAAAGGAACTTTGGCTCTCAGATATCGCTGCGTCAGAAAAATCCCTGCGCATCAGGCATTTTATCGTCTATCTATCGGTACTGTTCATGCTCCATACGGAGCATTATGACAGGTGTGGTGCCAAATTGCTTTGAAAAAACGGAAAACAAAGTGTATTAATGACACAATATATATACTCAGGAAAGAAAATCAAAGACGGACTTTGCCAAATTAAAACTATATTTACAAGAAGTGAGAGTCTGCTACATATATACAATGTAGAATGCAGCAGACTAGTATCATTTTAGATCTGGGATATGAACCCAGGCACAGTACCGACAGGCAGACACTTCCATAAAGGTACATGTATAATCCTTGGGAAAAATAGAGAACTTGAAGTTATCAGAATAAGCCAAGGGTCTACTGTACTGGAAGGGGTGAATGGAGGAAGACCGAGTGCACCTGGGATTTGGAATATGGTGAACATATTTGGCTTGTCGATAACAACCAGGTCATTGTGGATCTTGAAGAAGACGTGTCTACAATTTTCTCTGTGTTGAGCTAGAGAGGGCTAAGAAAGGTCTTCCATCATCTCATCAACATGGCTATGGTATGTTTGTGTGTAAGAGCTCCAAATGCAAGAGGCAAATTCCATTTGGAAGCATTGAATTTCATAAGCCATATTTTCTCCCACTTGGCAATTTTGTCAATGTCGGCTTTTAGAGATCTGTGTCTGATGTATATTTCTGTACAGAACACAGCCATCAGTAAAGAGGCGAACAGAGTTAATATTGTCCAGTAAATCATTTATATAGAGTAGGAACAGGACGGGATTAAGGACGGAAACCCTGTTGAACTCCTGAGATCACATCGGCCGGTTCTGAGGCCACGCCGTCCAAGACAACTTTCTGGGTTCTGAATGAAAGAAAAGAACAATATACAGTCATTGGTGAGACCTCGGATATCGTAGTAGTTCAGTTTATGTAGGAGCTAGCCTACTGTGGGGAATTTTGTCAAAGGCCTTGGCAAAGTCCATGGTAATGGTATCAGTTTGTCTGTGCCCTATCTAAGTTGGAGGAGAGATCATGGACACATTGGACTTGCTGGGATTCACAAGACCTGCATCTTCTGAACCCATGCTGCGAGGATATTGTTGAATTCAATGTGCTTCATAATGTTGCTAACCATGATATGATCGAGCGACTTGCAACATATGCAAAGTCATTCTGTAAGTCGGCTAACCCGAATCTTCTGTCTGTAATGCTGGGCGATTTATAGCCAGAATGCAAAGGCATCAACTTTTTGTCAATTCTTCAGGCAGTTATTCATTTCAAAGTCATTAAGAATTCACAATTTCAAAAAATATACTAAAATGTAGATGCCATTTTTCAATACCATGAAATCGTGTTTGGACTCCGGTTCATAAAAATAAAGCTATGTCTCATCAGCCGTGATCATCTTCATAAGGAATGCTTCACCATCTCGCCGCCATCTCGTCAAAAATGCCTTTGAATCTGCCACTCGTTTGTCCATATTGTTCTAGGATAAAAGTCTATGCACCCAATTTCGTGGACAGTATAATTCAAACTTACAAACTCTGCGATTTCATCTACAAATTCGACGGTTTGGTGAGGAGGACGTCTTTGATTTTCTTCATGGTTGACGTGTCTTTGAGTGATGGCCTGTCACTGTGGTTGTCGGCTTCAATCGTTGTCCTCCCGTCCGTAAAACGTCGATACCATTTATTAGTGGTGTGCCAATGATCGACTATAGTCAAAAAATAATTGAAAGTCAGTAAATGTGCGATGATCGATTATGATTGCCCAATAAATGGAGGGTAAAATGTTCAAATAGTCAATTAGTGGGCAAAATTTTACCTGTTGGCTGGGAAATGCGGACCGTTTCTCATTAGCAGCATAACTGGCTGGTTTTGATAGCAGGTAGAGCCCTAGTATGAGCATTTAAAAAACCTACAAAGCTATATGGTTCTCTTTCCTTTTTAAAAGCGTGTTCCCGGGCCGGACACGCACTTGTTTGTAAGCGGGAAGAGGTTGTATGATTTCGTGATTATCAAATATGTTTTTCTTCTACCGTCTGTTTTGATTAATTAACGGCAGCAGGTCAAAACATAATCTGGTCAAAATATAATCAGTTCTGGTCAAGACGTAACCCGTCTTGTGGAAACGTACGGTTTCACACCCATTTAAAATTTGCCCAAGTCTCATACATCCTGGAACATTCAACCAATTCCGGCCAAATCTGACCGGGATTCTGAATGGCAGACAGTTCATCTG
>CM055275.1:27440396-27468933 GCA_029237695.1 Conchocele bisecta | reverse complement strand
CAGTTCATCTGTGAAACAAATATTTCTGAATCCCAGGAGCAAATCTCGCTCCCGGGTGTGGAAGTATTTTGGTTTCTTCAAACTAGAGGAAGATCTGCCCCAAGAAAGTCCAACTTGGACATGAACAAGGCAATTTACTGCCTTTGTAGGAAAGAATACGCAAATAAATGTTAATAACGGACACGGTCCTATTTCCGACATTTATATGATTGTTTCCGTCTGTGCTGGTGTCATTTGACTGAGCTCGATGAACAGTCCTGCTGAGTATGAGCAAATATCTGTATAGTTCACTAGTTGTCACGATACAGATCTAGTAAATCAGGATAGAGGATATGTGTCTGTGCCCGGTTAGCTGTGTCGGTAGAGCAACCGTCTTGTAAGCGGGAGGTGCCGGGTTCGAGTGTCGGGTGCATATTTTTCTCTTCCTGTTACATTTGGTACCCAACGAGGGACCGTGACTGACACATACATGTACATGTATACTCCGAGATTCCACTTTGTAAGCGGGTGGTGCCGGGTTTGAGTCCCGGGTCTGGTGCATATTTTTCTATTCCTGTTACATTTGGCGCCCAACGAGGGACCGTGAGACTGATACATATACTCCGAGATTGTCTCACAGATAATCACTGTTCCCAAAAATTATGTAACTCGAGGACGAATTTAAATTTGGCGGGGGAGTATGTCACGGTACGGATCTAGTAACTCGGGAGAGAAGATGTGCATCTGTGCCCGGTTAGCTCAGTCGGTAGAACAACCGCCTTGTAAGCGGGAGGTGCCAGGTTCGAGTCCCGGGTCGGGTGCATATGTTTCTCGTCCGTTATATAGTTGATTCCAATTAATGAATTCTGGAAATGATGGTGAAAATGTACGCCAGCATAATTAGAAAGTTGAATCCAGTTCTGAGGATATAAATTATTTTTACACTCAATTTACTAGTCTTGAACTTGTCAACATAATACTCCATCAACGTTGCTTGAAAAGAGTTGTTTAGCAAGACACACCCCAGCAATCATCATTTTTAACAGGCAATCCAGGTTGATAGTGACCGCATAAATTTACTATATATTAGAGCTCCAGTTAAATGTTGTATCTAAAGTGTATTATACCCCCATATTTCAAATTCAATGCATATTTTACTTTTACAAATGTAGTATTGATTTTCTTCCTTATTAAATAGGGAACAAATGATCAAAAATAAAATTAATTAAATAATTCGCTTATTTGTGCTGCAAAAATTGCTTTTTGCAGCTCAACTAAGTATTTTTACTGCTCAATTTGAAAATCAATGCATATTTGCGTATTCTGCTAAAATAAGTGTGTAAAATACACCAATACAGATGATGGATTTTGAAATCTCAGCCGAGTCCCATCACTCCGGCATTTATATACTAACGATTTACAGGGTCTATTCTTCTCCGGATCCAGCCATGCCTTGCTCCGACTTTTCGTGTGACGTCATGATTTTCGTTCCAAGGATTTTCTGTTGCTCCTCCATTACGTTGTATAAAACAATAACACGTACGCCCATGACGTCGACGCTTTACGTTGATTATACACCCCGCAACAAGTTTTGGGGGGTATACTGGAGTCAGGTTGTCCGTCTGTCCGTCATTAATCATTACATTAAAATGTTACAACTTCTATTTCCTTCATCGAACATTCTTAATATTTCATGTGCATGCATTCCTATAAGGCTCTACTATCATGCTGTGACAAATCCAAAACCGTCCAACCCCTGCTGATCCCAATGTCAAGGTCACATACTTAGTCTCTGTACAAAACGTAACAGCAGAGAAATCTGTTATAACTTATATTTCCTTCATCGAAAATTCTTAATATTTCATGCATGCATTCCTCTAAGGGTCTACTATCATGTTGTGACAAATCCATGAATGTCTAACCCCCGCTGATCCCGAGGTCAAGGTCACATACTTAGTCTCTTTACAAACTTAACATCAGAGAAATTCTTAATACATGTATTTCACTCTAAGAGTCTACGTACTAACATGCTGTGACAATCCATGACCATCCGACCCCCGCTGATGTCAATGTCACATGCTTATCATGATATGCCAAATCAACGACCGTCCAACCCCGGCTGATCCCAAGGTGAAGGTCACATACATGTACTTCGTGCGTTCCACAATAAACCACAATTATACTTTTTGCAATAAAAACAACACATTAACACTGTGGCAGCTGATAACATTCAATTCTATGACCACTACCTTTCATATGTCAGGCCAACAGACTTGAAAACAATCTACATATTTAGGGACACCTGGGCCCACACAGGGGGTATTCCGTAAGCCTTGCTTACTGAAAAATCTTGTTTCCTTTCACACAGATTCTTGATTTTATTTTGTATCACCACTTACACTTACCCTAGGAAACATACAGGATTATCTCCCTTAATTGTTCATAACTCGCGCGCTTGAAAAAAGCGTCCCGTGATCCAGACTCAACCTGGTATAATAGGACGTGTTACCCGTCTCTAATCAGTTTTTCTTCCGGCGTTGAGTTCATAACTTCCGGTTTCAACGTGGCAATTGTTTACGAAGAAATTCAGAGATATTTGTTAGTTTATCAGCGTAAGTTGGTAGTGTCATAGCATGACAGACGCCCACATTCGGGTAAATATGAAGGACAGTCAAGACGGCGCAGTTCTCAGGCTGCCTACTCCGTCCCATTCGTCCCAAAACGATTCGCAGGCGGCTGTTACGAGTCGGCCCGGACAATCAAACAACAGTAGCGCCATGGAGGGAAGTGGCTCGGCCAGCGCTAAAAAACGCAAAGTATCTAAATCTGAGAAGGATCTAGACGCGTTAGAGCAACGTATGGAAAAACGCTTTTCATCTTGGGATGATAAATTTGCGACCATGATGGACTTATTGAGGAACCAGACACCCAATCAGCCCAATGACAGTTTGGCACCACAGTCTCCTGTACGTCGGCGTACACCATTGTTGTCACTGGAGAATTCATTAGATGATGACTATAATTTGAATAGAAATTATGTATCTCCTATACATGCAGATGACATCATATCCCTTCAACCAGGGCAGACGGAGAGACGTACCTTGTTCTCAGAATCATCACCCACACAATCTGAAGTGCAAGATTCACATGATGAGATTCGGAATAATGAAATATTTTTTCGTTATTTGACACCAAACAAACATGACGACTCGGGAATAGCCGATGGTCTAGCAGATGTGTTTGGCGAAGATGCTCGTCTGGGGAAAACACGAGTAAGACTGGGGTTGTTGTTAGACGAGGCGCAGATTGACTCACTGAACAATACGTGGCACAGTGCAGATCCAGATAGAGTGTCGGCTTACATGGAAAATACGAGAGCATCATTCCCTGTACATGAAAAATCTCGAGATTTTTTGAAGGTACCTAGCCTAGACAACATGGTTGAGTCCTTATTGATTAAACGACATGGAGCCAGAGCTACTTTTGGTAAAAATCAAACTTTGTTACTCCCGCAAACAAGACTGTTGAGAAGGTGGCATTTCAGGGTCACACGGCAGCACGCGTCAGTGTCATATCATGTGCGTACATTCAACAAGCACTAGGTCGGTTGTTGAAGGACTTGGAGGAAAAGCCCCCGAAAATTGACAGTGCCATGCAAACAGTGCGTGACATTTTCGCGATGAGCACCAAGTCTCTAGATCAAGCGGGGAGATGTGGAACATTCTTTCACTTGATTCGACGTATTGCAGCGACATACGATACGGGCTAAGTGAAAATACGCGATGTGAAAGCGCCTCTATTGAAATTGCCGTTGTCAAGCGAGGGTGTATTCGGGACTGGCCTAGAGGCAAAGTTCAAGGAACGTCACGATCAATCACAACAATTAAAGGAGTTGTTACCTCCGGTTGACGCAAATCGTTCATACAAGAGGCAGTATCCCTCTACATCGACGAACACCGTGAACAAGCGAACACGGTTTGATGATGACAGAGAGAGGACATACAGAGGGTCCTCCTACAATCGATCTCGAGGTCCGCGCCGTACTTACGGCAGGCAGCAGGACAGATCGTCAAATGGGGTAAGTGGTTTTCGTGTCTCCACAGGAAAGTACAAGCGGAATTGACTGGAACAGCCAGGTTTTGGTACGCTGTCCCGAAATACCTGTGGGAGGTCGTCTTCAAAGGTTTGTGGCAAAATGGAAATTGATAACGGACGACAAATGGGTGTTACGAACACTAGAACATGGGTACGAGATGGAATTTCTGGCATACCCAAAACAAACGGGCATTCGCAAAACTCTAGTAGCAGGCGAAAATGCAAATATTTTACAAAACGAGGTTACAGAGCTATGTACCAAGCATGCGATAGAACCTGTACCTGCAGATCAGATAGGACAAGGTTTTTACAGTACCTTGTTCCTCGTAAAAAAGAAATCAGGTCAAATTTCGACCAGTGATAATTTGAAACCATTAAACAAATTTCTAAGAAAAGAACATTTCAAGATGGATACGTTAACAAAGTCTTAAACTTGGTCAGACGCAACGATTGGGCAGTGGCGTTCGATCTGAAGGACGCCTACCTTCACATACCATTAACATCCGAAACATCGGAAATATTTCAGATTCCTTGTAAACGGACAAAATTGGCAATTTCGGACAGTGTGTTTCGGCCCAACTTTTGCACCACGGGCCTTCACAAAAATAGTTGCAGTAGTCGCGGCATATCTGAGAATGCAAAATGTACGACTAGCAGTGTATTTGGACGATTGGTTTCTTCTGAATGCATGTTACAGAGAGCTGCTAGGAGACAGACAAAAAGCAATAACACTGTTGCTAGAGTTAGGTTTCGTGATAAATGTTCAGAAATCCCAGCTTGTACCCTGTCAGAACATAGTGTTCATCGGAGGCCATTTTCATTTGGACAAAGGTATGGTCACTCCAACTGTAGACAGGTTGATGAAGCTTCGCAGTGCAATAAACAATCTGATCAGAGAACAGGGATCTGCAAGAGATTATCTGCACCTGTTAGGGCTGATGGCATCTTGCATAGAACTGGTTCCCCATGCACGTCTATGAGACCTGTGCAACTACACCTTCTCAGTTTCTGGAAACCGTCATCAGGGGAGCTAACTTCCAAAATCCCATTTACGAAACATCTGTATGGTCATCTGAAATGGTGGTTGGATTCAGCCAACATTCTAAAGGGTCGATCACTACGCCAATGGTCCACAGATATGGTAGTGACCACAGATGCGTCGAAAATGGGCTTTGGAGGGGAGGGGTGGTGAACAATCAGACGTTTCAAGGAACGTGGAATGTAGTTCAGAAAAAACAAGCACATCAACTTGCTAGAGTTGGAGGCAGTGTACTTGAGTATACAGAAATTTCTTCCGCAATTACAAGGGAAGAATGTGTTGATACGGTGCGACAACACGACAGTTGTACAACATATCAACAAGCAGGGGGGTACTCACTCCTCGAAGTTGTGCTACAGGACCTGGGACTTATGGAATTTGGCAATAAACAACAATATACAACTAAAAGCAGCACACATAGCGGGCAAACTCAATGTTCTAGCGGACAATCTGAGCAGAATAAAGATCAGACCAACAGAATGGTCACTAAACAATCAGATCACTCAGCAAATTTTTGCGAAATGGGGCGAACCGATGATAGATCTGTTTGCGTCAGTACACAATCGGAAAGTGCCAATATTCTGTTCATGGGAATTCCATCCCCTGGCATTAGCGACGGACGCCCTGTCGATCTCGTGGGATCAGATGATTGCATACGCATTTCCCCCGATTTGCATGATTCCCAAAGTACTACAGCACATGTCTCAGTACCAGTGTCAACTGATTTTGATTGCCCCACAGTGGCCCAGGAGGCATTGGTACACAAACCTGCTTCAAATGTCGATAGCACATCCCATACAACTACCAGAAGTAGCAAATCTGTTACATCAACCAAGGTCGATAATATATCACCCCAATCCGGGGGTGTTCAATCTAAATGCATGGCTGATATCGACAAATGTTTCAAAACAAAAGGCTTTTCAAAGGACTTTAGAAAGCTCATGTCAGCCTCTTGGAGATCAGGTACACAAAAGACTATTCTGTCAAATTCCAGAAGTTCCATAGTTGGTGTAGTACACGGGAGACTGATCCGTACTGTGCAACTCTGAGCCAATGTGCAGATTTCTTGGCCCATTTGTATGACAAGGGATTGCAGTATAGCACAATAGCGGGCTACCGGTCCATGTTATCTACTGTTTTACCACCAATTGACCATGTGGCAGTAGGCCAACATCCGTACATCATAAGGTTACTGAAAGGGGTATTCCATTCTAGACCACCTAGGACTAGACTGGTTCCAGAATGGGACCTACCCCGTGTTCTCAAAATGTTGCAAAAATCACCATTTGAGCCAATGAGAGAGGCGTCATTGAAATGTGTAACTTGGAAAACTGTTTTCCTTACAGCAATCACGACGTTTCGACGCTGCAGCGACCTACAGGCGTTGAGGTTGGGTGAGGGCGCAGTTTCGGTTCAGTCCAAGGGCGTGACCTTCATTCGACAGGGTTTGTCGAAACAGGATCGACAAAATCATGTAAGGTCAAAGATTTTTGAGCCGTCATATCCCGACAACAGGAAGTTGGATCCTAAACGAGCCATAGTGATTTATATGGAAAGGACTCGAAAGTTTAGAAAACTTGGATCTGGGACAGGCATCACAAATTTCTTCATAACGGTTAACAAACCGCATACATCAGTGTCAAAGCAGACAATTTCCAGTTGGATTGTAAATACAGTGAAGTGTGCATATGATAATACAGATTTGAAGGTTAGGGCACATTCTACACGTGCAATTGGACCGTCTTGGGCGCTGTTCAAGGGAGCATCAATGAGTGCTATTTTGGAAGCAGCAGACTGGTCACATGAGAGTACGTTCACTAGGTTCTACATGAGAGATGTAGACACAACCGCTGAGGTTTTAAAGTAGTGTTTTATCTTCCGACGAGTTTGAGTGTAGAACTTTACATGTATTTTATACGTTTGGGTGTTATTTGGACACTTGATTAGTGACTTTGGAGCACAAGGTAGTGCATGTACAGAACACTAAGCAGTGTTTGTATAGACCACAGGAGAGTGGATTATATATATTTATATATGTTTGGATGTAAATATTGAATAACTGACACATAAAGTACATCATGTATGAGAGATAGAAGCATCAAGGGTTGAAGAAAGTCATCCCACCACCGTAGAGTCGAGAGAGCTTTGGAATCATCCTGTATGTTTCCTAGGGTAAGTGTAAGTGGTGATACGAAATAAAATGGGGAATTTGTTCCTCAAATTATGATTTTATGAGTGAGACACTTACACTTACCTCCTAATTACCACCACCATCCCCCAGTGATGACTTTCATGCAGGGATGAGATTCACTAACACCGTCGAAAAACTGATTAGAGACGGGTAACACGTCCTATTATACCAGGTTGAGTCTGGATCACGGGACGCTTTTTTCAAGCGCGCGAGTTATGAACAATTAAGGGAGATAATCCTGTATGTTTCCTAGGGTAAGTGTAAGTGTCTCACTCATAAAATCATAATTTGAGGAACAAATTCCCCATTTTCGTTAAACTAAAGTACCACTAGGTGCGCTTCGTTGTCTTCTGACAACTCTTGTTGTTTACACAATGAGATGCGCAGAATTATCAGAAAAAGGTGAAGCTACAAAAACTAAGTGGTGATGTCATACATTCACCCAATTTATTACCGTCCATTTACTGATGTCTGAACATTGATTTGTGACATTTAACCTGTACAGACTTCTTTGAACTTCCTTGAATGTTCAGGGAATTTGAACTGAATATGGGCAAGGTATTGGTAATAACATTTAAATTTATGTTAAAAGCCTTAGGTGCTCAGAATTAGCGGACACCATTTTTGTCGCGCCCGCTTGTGCACAGCGCGATATAGTCGACACATTGGTTTCCGTACCCGGGTTGATGTTTTTGGTTAAAGTTTTTCAGTATACATGTACTATCAAATCCTCGGGCGCGACATGCAGGCCACGGCCATCTAATATACCATTTAATACCCTAGTCAAGAATATATATACCATAAATATACACCATATATACTATATACACCGTATATTCACCGCCGCCTGCATTAATCTTGCCCAGATACTAACGTTTCTGAACATCTATTGGCAATATCAACTTGCAAACAAGCAGTTTGATTTGCGGTGCCTGTACTGTAGGACAGCTCAGGCTCAGCCAATCAAGCTGATTGCTTTCAAACACAATATTCAAGTATTTTTATGCCCCCGCTACCGAAAGGTACGGGGGCATATAGTGTTACCGGCGTACGTCCGTCCCGTCCATACGTCCGTCCCGTCCGTACTTCCGTCCTGTCCGTCCGTACGTCCCGATATTACCATATTCTTTAGTAACTTCTACATGGCTTCACATATTATGTCAATATTTATACACGTGATACATATGAACATGCCTTACATACTCCACCCCCCAGTACTTCGACCTTGACCTTTGGCCTTGACCTTTTCCACTTTAAATGTTTGCTTGGGACTTTGGGACAAATCTAGTGCACGTTTCTCAATCCTACACTAACTTTTCAGACTTTTGCAATCGCTTAAATATTTAACCATGACCATATGAACATGCTACACACTCACCCACCCAGTACTTAGACCTTGACCTTTGCCTTACCTTTTCTCTTAAATGTTTACTTATTTGGGACAAATCAGTGCTTATATTTATACACATGATTTACATATGACATGCCCTACACTAACTTCTCAATACTTTTTGCCAATGCTTAAATATTTTATACACAAGATACATATGAACATGCCCTACACACTCCACCACCCAGTACTTAGACCTTGACCTTTGACCTTCACCTTTTTACTACTTTAAATGTTTACTTACACTTTGGACAAACTATCTACGATGCACGTTTCTCGATCCGTACACTAACTTCTCAATACTTTTGCCAATCGCTTAAATATTTATACACATGATACATATGAACATGCACTACACACTCCACCACCCAGTACTTCGACCTTGACCTTTGACTTCACCTTTTCTACTTTAAATGTTTTACTTACCACTTTGGGACAAATCTCTGACGTTTCTCAATCCTACAATAACTTCTCAATACTTTTGTTTAATCCCTTAAATATTTATACACATGATACATATGAACATGCCCTACACACTCCACCACCCAGTACTTCGACTTGACCTTTGAACTTCACCTTTTCTACTTTTAAATGTTTACTTACCACTTTGGGACAAATCTACGTGCACGTCTCACCCAATAACTTCTCAATACTTTTGCAATCCTTAAATATTTATACATCATGATACATATGAACATGCCCTACACTCCACCACCCAGTACTTCGACCTTGACCTTTGACCTTCACCTTTTCTACTTTAAATGTTTACTTACCACTTTGGGACAAATCTACGTGCACGTTTCTCATCCTACAATAACTTCTCAATACTTTTGCCAATCCCGTTAAAATTTATACACATGATACATTATGAACATGCCCCTACACATCCACCTTTTACCCAGTACTTTCGACCTTGACCTTTGACCTTCACCTTTTACTTTATTTTTGTTTACTTACCACTTTGGGACAAATCTACGTGCACGTTTCTCAATCCTACAATACTTTGCTCTTAAAATACTTTTGCCAATCGCTTAAAATATTTATACACCTTGATTATTACATATTTGAACATGGGCAAACTACACACCTCACTACCCAGTAAACTTCTACCTTGACCTTTGACCTTCACCTTTTTCTACTTTAAATGTTTACTTACCACTTTGGGACAAATCTACGTGCACGTTTCTCAATCCTACAATAACTTCTCAATACTTTTGCCAATCGCTTAAATATTTATACACATGATACATATGAACATGCCCTAGACACTCCACCACCCAGTACTTCCACCTTGACCTTTGACCTTCACCTTTTTATGCCCCCGCAACCGAATGGTGAGTGGGGCATATAGTGTTACCGGCGTCCGTCCGTACTCGGGTAAATGGCTTGTAATCAAATATGCCTCGTTTTCTTTGGCTGCCAGCAGGGGCATTCCTGTGCCGACAGGCCACATTTCTAGTCTACTTTAAATGTTTACTTAGCACTTTGGGACAAATCTATATGCACGTTTCTCGATCCTACACTAACTTCTCAATACTTTTGCCAATCGCTTAAATATTTATACACATGATACATATGAACATCCCTACACACTCCACCACCCAGTACTTCGACCTTGACCTTTGACCTTCACCTTTTCTACTTTAAATGTTTACTTAGCAATTTGGGACAAATCTACGTGCACGTTTCTCAATCCTACACTAACTTCTCAATACTTTTGCCAATCGCTTCAATATTTATACACATGATACATATGAACATGCCCTACACACTCCACCATCCAGTACTTCGACCTTGACCTTTGACCTTCACCTTTTTATGCCCCCGCTACCGAAAGTTACGGGGGCATATAGTGTTACCGGCGTCCGTCCGTACATCCGTCCCGTACGTCCCGTCCGTCCCGTCCGTCCGTCCGTCCGTACGTCCCGATATTATATTCTTTAGTAACTTCTACACGACTTCACATATTATGTCAATATTTATACACGTGATACATATGAACATCCCTTACACACTCCACCCCCCAGTACTTCGACCTTGACCTTTGTCCTTGACCTTTTCCAGTTTAAATGTTTGCTTGGGACTTTGGGACAAATCTACGTGCACGTTTCTCAATCCTACAATAACTTCTCAATACTTTTGCCAATCGCTTAAATATTTATACACATGATACATATGAACATGCCCTACACACTCCACCTCCCAGTACTTCGACCTTGACCTTTGACCTTCACCTTTTCTACTTTAAATGTTTACTTACCACTTTGGGACAAATCTACGTGCTCGTTTCTCAATCCTACAATAACTTCTCAATACTTTTGCCAATTCCTTAAATATTTATACACATGATACATATGAACATGCCCTACACACTCCACCACCCAGTACTTCGACCTTGACCTTTGACCTTCACCTTTTCTACTTTAAATGTTTACTTACCACTTTGGGACAAATCTACGTGCATGTTTCTCAATCCTACAATAACTTCTCAATACTTTTGTCAATCCCTTAAATATTTATACACATGATACATATGAACATGCCCTACACACTCCACCACCCAGTACTTCGACCTTGACCTTTGACCTTCACCTTTTCTACTTTAAATGTTTACTTAGCACTTTGGGACAAATCTACGTGCACGTTTCTCAATCCTACAATAACTTCTCAATACTTTTGCCAATCCCTTAAAAATTTATACACATGATACATATGAACATACCCTACACACTCCACCACCCAGTACTTCGACCTTGACCTTTGACCTTCACCTTTTCTACTTTAAATGTTTACTTACCACTTTTGGGACAAATCTACGTGCACGTTTCTCAATCCTACAATAACTTCTCAATACTTTTGCCAATCGCTTAAATATTTATACACATGATACATATGAACATGCCCTACACACTCCACCACCCAGTACTTCGACCTTGACCTTTGACCTTCACGTTTTCTTCTTTAAATGTTTACTTACCACTTTGGGACAAATCTACGTGCATGTTTCTCAATCCTACAATAACTTCTCAATACTTTTGCCAATCGCTTAAATATTTATACGCATGATACATATGAACATGCCCTAGACACTCCACCACCCAGTACTTCCACCTTGACCTTTGACCTTCACCTTTTTATGCCCCCGCAACCGAATGGTGAGTGGGGCATATAGTGATACCGGCGTCCGTCCGTACTCGGGTAAATGGCTTGTAATCAAATATGCCTCGTTTTCTTTGGCTGCTAGCAGGGGCATTCGTGTGCCGACAGGCCACATTTCTAGTCTACTTTAAATGTTTACTTAGCACTTTGGGACAAATCTACGTGCACGTTTCTCGATCCTACACTAACTTCTCAATACTTTTGCCAATCGCTTAAATATTTATACACATGATACATATGAACATGCCCTACACACTCCACCACCCAGTACTTCGACCTTCACCTTTGACCTTCACCTTTTCTACTTTAAATGTTTACTTAGCACTTTGGGACAAATCTACGTGCACGTTTCTCAATCCTACACTAACCAGGGTTCAATCTAGCTCCAAATGTTAAGGGGGAAGTCACTTCCCCCTCCAGGGAATTTAGGGGGAAGTGGTGGAATTTAGGGGGAAGTGGGAGAAGTGTGTTTTTTTCTCCATAATTTGCAAAGTATGTTAAATGTTGTCGTTGTCGGTTATCGGCAAAGACAATTTAACTGCACCAGATAATACAGATAATACAAATAAGACCAGGCATATTATTTAACAATAATTTTATTTTAACACTACAGTATATAAATTCATGAAAATGTTGAAAACAGTATATTTTATTGCTCAAGACCGTCAACAGACATTATCCCCTATTATAATTAATTTATATTAACCAATTAATATATGTAAAATGATATAAAACAATGAAATTATTATTTCTCACAAATTCATTTTTAGGTCCGAAACTGTGTGGGGGCGACTTGCTCGGGTGTCTACTTTTTCCCAATCATTTGGGAATTCCCGGTCACGAGTCGATTGTACCATAGGATATTCATGCACAACTTGTGCTACGCGTATTAATTCTTCCGTTTCAAACCCTGAAAAGTCCGAGTCTGACCGACAATCCGCATTATTTTGCATTTCCGCGTCGCTCCCGGAATCGGAAAACACATCGTCCGCCATTTTGGAAATCCGAAAATTTATTTTCTTTTCGTGTAACTCGTTTCTCTTAACGTCATAAAACGGCATTGTGGGAATTGAAGATGATATCATTCTATTATTGGTAATACATTTGGGGGAATTCACTCCGTGATATAGTAGGTGTAAACCCCGCAAATAGGCACCTGCAAAAATCAGCAAATGCTGTCATCGGCGAATGGAAATACTCGATAAAAACATCCAATGAAAACAAACTCCCACCTTGTGGGTGGAGTATTTGAAAATCGGCTTGCGGTTAACACAAGGAGTGCTAAACGGCCGGGATATGATTGACAGGTTGACAGGTCAATTCCAAAGGCCGTGTTTATTTCTATCAATTTCTGCCGCGTGCTGCATCAAACAAACTACTGAACTGTGTTGTGGTGTCACAGTGTGTGTACACAATAATTCTGGTTTAAAACACGCTGCCCAAGGCCATTACGCATTACTCAACATTTGCAGCACTATTTGACAACCCTGGGAATATCGATTTCAGGTTAGCGAGGTGTGAAATGGGAAATTCTAAACAATTTTGTTTCAATTTATGACGATTATATGGAGACTGCAATCACCGAAAATTACGGGATTTGTTCAAAGCGAAGTCGACTTCGCCGGACGGGAAATAAAAAGCGAAGTGAACAAAAAAAAAGCGACGATGTCGCTCACTTCGCCCTCAAAATTGAACCCTGCTAACTTCTCAATACTTTTGCCAATCGCTTAAATATTTATACACATGATACATATGAAACATGCCCTACACACTTCCACCACCACCAGTACTTCGACCTTGACCTTTGACCTTGACCTTTCTACTTTAAATGTTTACTTAGCACTTTGGGACAAATCTACGTGCACGTTTCTCAATCCTACACTAACTTCTCAATACTTTTGCAAATCGCTTAAATATTTATACACATGATACATATGAACATGCCCTACACACTCCACCACCCAGTACTTCGACCTTGACCTTTGACCTTGACCTTTTCTACTTTAAATGTTTACTTGGCACTTTGGGAAAATTTTGCCCGGTTTCTCAATCCTACAATACTTCTCAATACTTTTGCCAATCGCTTAAATTTTATACACATGATACATAGAACATGCCCTTACACACTCCACCACCCAATTAATTCGTCCTTCACTTTGACCTTTTCACCTTTTCCAATTTAATTGTTTTACTTGCCACTTTGGACAAAATCTACGTGGGCGCGTTTCTGAATCTACACTAGCTTTCACACACGCATTGCTCCAATGGTCCTCTACCGCCCTGTGAAAAATCCACATTCGTCCTGCCCCCGCTAAGCTCAGGGTCAAGGTCACAGACTTGGTGCCTTTGAAACCTTAACATTCAGTTAAATGGCTTATAATTTGTCTTTCCTTGCTCGGATCTGCTTCACATTTCACACACGCATTGCTACAATGGTCCTCTACCGCCCTGTGATAAATCCACATTCGTCCCGCCCCCACTAAGCCCAGGGTCAAGGTGCGTTCAAAACCTTAACGCTCGGATAAATGGCTTATAATCAAATATGCCTCGTTTTCTTTGGCTGCCAGCGGGGGCATTCGTGTGCTGACGGGCCACATTTCTAGTGTAATAATGAAATTCACAAATATTGGCAAGATT
The DNA here is from genome assembly GCA_029237695.1 of Conchocele bisecta. Lineage (NCBI taxonomy): Eukaryota > Metazoa > Mollusca > Bivalvia > Lucinida > Thyasiridae > Conchocele > Conchocele bisecta. The sequence continues at coordinate 27,454,443 of CM055275.1, read as the reverse complement.
AGCACAGGCGGTGGTGCACAAATGTAACTTCAACATTTTAACTTTCTTCCTTTTCTAGGGTGGCTTTTTTCAAGAATTTAATCAAGGGACAGAAAAAACCTGAAAAGAAACAAAGGATGTCCATTGACTACCCACCCATGTAGCAGCAGCTAGAGGTGAACGTACGGAGCCCTGCAGGGGACATGGATTTTTTTTTTATTAATTCGTTCCCTCGAAATAACAATTTGTTCCCTCAATTTAACAATTTGTTCCCTCAAATTAACACGATGTTCCCACGATATAACAATTCCACAGGATCGAATTGTTATACCCCCCGCAACGAGTTGTGGGGGGTATACTGGAGTCATTATACCCCCCCCGCAACGAGTTGTGGGGGGGTATACTGGAGTCAGGTTGTCCGTCCGTCCGTGCGTCCGTCAGTCCGTCCATCCGTAAACTTAACATCAGAGAAATATTGTTATAACTTCTATTTCCTTTATCTAAAATGCTTAATATTTCACACATGCATTCCTGTAAGGCTCTACTACCATGCCGTGCAAAATCCGCGACCGTCCAACCCCCGCTGATCCCATGGTCAAGGTCAAATACTTAGTCTCTTTACAAAACTTAACATCAGAGAAATATTGTTATAACTTCTATTTCCTTCATCTAAAGTGCTTAATATTTCACACATGCATTCCTGTAAGGCTCTACTACCATGCTGTGCCAAATCCACGACCATCCAACCCCCGCTGATCCCATGGTCAAGGTCAAATACTTAGTCTCTTTACAAAACTTAACATCAGAGAAATATTGTTATAACTTCTATTTCCTTCATTAAAATGCTTAATATTTCACACATGCATTCCTGTAAGGCTCTACTACCATACCGTGCCAAATCCACGACCGTCCAACCCCCCGCTGATCCCATGGTCAAGGTAAATACTTAGTCTCTTTACAAAACTTAACATCAGAGAAATATTGTTATAACTTCTATTTCCTTCATCTAAAATGCTTAATATTACACACATGCATTCCTGTAAGGCTCTACTACCATGCTGTACCAAATCCACGACCGTCCAACCCCCGCTGATCCCATGGTCAAGGTCAAATACTTAGTCTCTTTACAAAACTTAACATCAGAGAAATATTGTTATAACTTCTATTTCCTTCATCTAAAATGCTTAATATTTCACACATGCATTCCTGTAAGGCTCTACTACCATGCTGTGCCAAATCCACGACCGTCCAACCCCCGCTGATCCCATGGTCAAGGTCAAATACTTACGTCTCTTTACAAAACTTAACATCAGAGATATATTGTTATAACTTCTATTTCCTTCATTAAAATGCTTAATATTTCACACATGCATTCCTGTAAGGCTCTACTACCATGCTGTGCCAATCCACGACCGTCCAACCCCCGCTGATCCCATGGTCAAGGTCAAATACTTAGTCTCTTTACAAAACTTAACATCAGAGAAATATTGTTATAACTTCTATTTCCTTTATCTAAAATGCTTAATATTTCACACATGCATTCCTGTAAGGCTCTACTACCATGCTGTGCCAAATCCACGACCGTCTAACCCCCGCTGATCCCATGGTCAAGGTCAAATACTTAGTCTCTTTACAAAACTTAACATCAGAGAAATATTGTTATAACTTCTATTTCCTTCATCTAAAATGCTTAATATTACACACATGCTTTCCTGTAAGGCTCTACTACCATGCTGTGCCAAATCCATGACCGTCCAACCCGCTGATCCCATGGTCAAGGTCAAATACTTAGTCTCTTTTACAAAACTTAACATCAGATATATTGTTATAACTTCTATTTCCTTCATCTAAAATGCTTAATATTTCACACATGCATTCCTGTAAGGCTCTACTACCATGCTGTGCCAAATCCACGACCGTCTATCCCCCGCTGATCCCAAGGTCAAGGTCAAATACATGGTCACTTTACAAAACTTAACATCAGAGAAATATGTTATAACTTCATCTAAAATTCTTAATATTTCATGCATGTGTCACCGTGTGACCATATTATCTCAACTTAATGTGTGTTTTCTCATGTACGTATTTCAATTATTGTATAAGCTGCATTTTCATATGAGCAGATAGTTTTCAAAACATAATAACTTGTTTGATTAAGATTAGTAAAAAAGTTGGATAATATCTATTCTAACTGCAAACTAATATAATATTGATAAGATCAGATGGCAAAAGCCCCTTTATGTCATCTAAGCATTGGTCACTGAGAATGTATTGTTTTCAAAATGCAATGTTTGACTATCAGGAAGCTACTCTTTCACAGTGTCAAACTTATCTCAATTATGCTCAGATCAGAACGATGTTTGTTAGATACATGTAGTTTCATTTATTTTTTGATTGGCATGTGAGATTAAGACTCACTCTTGCTATATAACATGGTGTAAATTTTAGTAAAACAGTTTTCATTACCCCGGCATACAGTCAGGCGGTACTACAAGAACTCAGGAGCGAAACGGATCTTGTGTTTGGATTATTTGGATTATTTTAATGTTGGAGTTTTAACGTAACAGGGAAGTTGCAATTATTTATTAACAATACAATTTACAGAAAGTACACATGCAACTACATGTATATATGTAGAACATTATTATCAGTGAAATATTACTATCAGAATACCAGCCATTATTCACAAACTGGAACTGTATTCACTATACCTACATGAAATAATAGATTATCATTACTTGGAACTGTTTAACCTGTATGTATGTTCTGGACATCAATATCATTAAATTAGTGTGCTAACGTTTCAATCCGACTTCTACCTGCAACCTAAGTTACACAATTTTATATTGTATACACACATATTTTGGCACTATTAATTTATTAATACGCCAACTGATCGGGTGGGTGGAAGGTGGGTGCAAGCAATGGGTAATTTAACGATCGGGGTTCATCCTTACCGGAATTCCGACTGGAGACCTGGTTTGGCCCTCACATACGTCTTTGGCATTTTGTATGTGACAGTTGAATCTGGTTATACCCCTTATGTGAGTATTACGATTATTCGTAATCCTATTTTAGGGGAAGGGGCCAAGTGACTTTGGTGTGGTATGGACCTGCCACCAGGTCAGGTTATTCTAATTTCAGGGCTGAATATATTGTTTCTCGATGTAAATATTCAGTTCTGATTTTGGAATTTTCCCCCCAATGCAGCAGGTTAAAACGGGATCGAACCCGTTTGCCCGGCCTTACATGACCTTAGCTGTTGATAGGCCTTTAAACACCAATAAACAAACAAACAAACTGATCGGACCCTTGTGCCTCCTGGTGGATAGTGTGGTTAGGCTTGGAATCTGTAAGCTGGGGTGCTACTGCTTGATGCTGAATTCCCCGTTTAATATTCAACCCGGTAATAGACATCCCAGCTATAGGGTGAGTACTACAATAAATCTCACCCACGGATCCAAGCCGACGTAGACCACACCCGACCATGCGGGACGGTCACACATGCATTCCTCTAAGGCTCTACTATCATGCTGTGACATATCCCCGCTGATCCCAAGGTCAAGATCACATACTTAGTCTTTTTACAAAACTTAACATCAGAGAAATCGGTTATAACTTCTATTTCCTTGCTCGGATCTGCTTCAGATTCACGTTTGTGCCGCCCCCGCTAAGCCCAGAGTCAAGGTCACAAGCCCACACTTTTACATATTTAGGGGTACCTGGGCCCACGCGGGGGGTATTCCGTGAGCCTCACTTACTGACCAATCTAGTTATACCCCCCGCAACGAGTTGTGGCGGGGTATACTGGAGTCAGGTTGTCTGTCCGTCAAAACAATAATCCACTATCCAAGGAACAACTACATGTATTAAACATAAATGGGAAAAGAATGGAATTCATTTTTATGCCACCGGTCTCGAAGAGCCGGGTGGCATATTGTTTTTGGACCGTCCGTCCGTCCGTCCGTCCGTCCGTCTCACACTTTTCGGTTAACCACTTTGTCACAGTTTCTCAAACTGGCCATAGCATCTACATAAGTTGCTTAATCGCTTCAATACTTCAACACTTCATTCATTGGTATGTGTGCCACACCTGCCTTTTCATAATTTATATGACCTTCGCCTTTTCACCTTCACCAGGTTACTTAAATGACTTAACAATTTTGGTTAACCAGTTCGTCACAGTTTCTCAAACTGCCCATATCATCTACATAAGTTGCTTAATCGCTTCAATACTTCAACACTTCATTCATCGGTATGTGTGCCACACCTGCCTTTTCATAATTTATATGACCTTCGCCTTTTCACCTTCACCAGGTTACTTAAATGACTTAACAATTTTTGTTAACCAGTTCGTCACAATTTCTCAAACTGCCCATATCATCTACATAAGTTGCTTAATCGCTTCAATACTTCAACACTTCATTCATTGGTATGTGTGCCACACCTGCCTTTTCATAATTTATATGACCTTCGCCTTTTCACCTTCACCAGGTTACTTAAATGACTTAACAATTTTGGTTAACCAGTTTGTCACAGTTTCTCAAACTGCCCATATCATCTACATAAGTTGCTTAATCGCTTCAATACTTCAACACTTCATTCATTGGTATGTGTGCCACACCTGCCTTTTCATAATTTATATGACCTTCGCCTTTTCACCTTCACCAGGTTACTTAAATGACCTAACAATTTTGGTTAACCAGTTCGTCACAGTTTCTCAAACTGCCCATATCATCTCCATAAGTTGCTTAATCGCTTCAATACTTCAACACTTCATTCATTGGTATGTGTGCCACACCTGCCTTTTCATAATTTATATGACCTTCGCCTTTTCACCTTCACCAGGTTACTTAAATGACTTAACAATTTTGGTTAACCAGTTCGTCACAGTTTCTCAAACTGCCCATATCATCTCCATAAGTTGCTTAATCGCTTCAATACTTCAACACTTCATTCATTGATATGTGTGCCACACCTGCCTTTTCATAATTTATATGACCTTCGCCTTTTCACCTTCACCAGGTTACTTAAATGACTTAACAATTTTGGTTAACCAATTCGTCACAGTTTCTCAAACTGCCCATATCATCTACATAAGTTGCTTAATCGCTTCAATACTTCAACACTTCATTCATTGGTATGTGTGCCACACCTGCCTTTTCATAATTTATATGACCTTCGCCTTTCACCTTCACCAGGTTACTTAAATGACTTAACAATTTTGGTTAACCAGTTCGTCACAGTTTCTCAAACTGCCCATATCATCTCCATAAGTTGCTTAATCGCTTCAATACTTCAACACTTCATTCATTGGTATGTGTGCCACACCTGCATTTTCATAATTTATATGACCTTCGCCTTTTCACCTTCACCAGGTTACTTAAATGACTTAACAATTTTGGTTAACCAATTCGTCACAGTTTCTCAAACTGCCCATATCATCTACATAAGTTGCTTAATCGCTTCAATACTTCAACACTTCATTCATTGGTATGTGTGCCACACCTGCCTTTTCATAATTTATATGACCTTTGCCTTTTCACCTTCACCAGGTTACTTAAATGACTTAACAATTTTGGTTAACCAGTTCGTCACAGTTTCTCAAACTGCCCATATCATCTCCATAAGTTGCTTAATCGCTTCAATATTTCAACACTTCATTCATTGGTATGTGTGCCACACCTGCATTTTCATAATTTATATGACCTTCGCCTTTTCACCTTCACCAGGTTACTTAAATAACTTAACAATTTTGGTTAACCAGTTCGTCACAGTTTCTCAAACTGCCCATATCATCTACATAAGTTGCTTAATCGCTTCAATACTTCAACACTTCATTCATTGGTATGTGTGCCACACCTGCCTTTTCATAATTTATATGACCTTCGCCTTTTCACCTTCACCAGGTTACTTAAATGACTTAACAATTTTGGTTAACCAGTTCGTCACAGTTTCTCAAACTGCCCATATCATCTACATAAGTTGCTTAATTATGCCACCGGTCTCGAAGAGCCGGGTGGCATATTGTGTTTGGACCGTCCGTCTGTCCGTCTTTCCGTCCGAGCACACATTAGGGTTCCTATGGGGTAGGGGGCGTGGCCTAAGACTTCTATTGAAGACAATGGAATTAATTCCGTACTCCGTAAGCCTATTGTGTCTTACGGGGTATTTCCTTTGATCTTTTATATAGCAAGTACCCCCTAAGGTCCGAAATGTAAGTTCGTCCGTCCGTCCGTCCGTCCATCCGTCCGTCCGTCACACTTTTCGGTTAACCACTTTGTCACAGTTTCTCAAATATGCTGCAGGTGGCATCTGCGTTCGACAGACACATTTCTTGTTTCCATTTATGGTTAAAAGTTGCGTCTTGGAGGATATAGTATTGTTTTAGCACATTTTTGTGTTTCCATTAATTTTTAGCTCGTCTGCACTAAGTGCAGAAGAGCTTATGGCATACCCCGGCGGCGTCGGCGTCGTCCACAAGCTTAACGTTGGGGTAAATCTCTTATAAATAACTTCTGTTTCCTTTCATGGAACACCTTATTATTTCATACATGCATTCCTCAGATGACCCTCTATCATGCTGTAGCAAATCCATGACCCACCACCCAACCCTTACCCCAAGGTCAAGGTCACAAACTTTGAAACTTAGCACATTCATAAACTTAACGTTGGGGTAAATGTCTTATAACTTCTGTTTCCTTTCATGGAACACCTTGTTATTTCATACATGCATTCCTCAGATGACCCTCTATCATGCTGTAGCAATTCCACGACTCACCACCCAACCCTTACCCCAAGGTCAAGGTCACAAACCTAGCACATTCATAAACTTAACGTTGGGGTAAATGTTGTGTAACTTCTGTTTCTTTACAGGGAATGCCTTCATATTTCATACATGCATTCATCTGATGATACTCTATCGTGCTATAGAAAATCCATGACTCACCGCCCATCCCTTACCCCAAGGTGAAGGTCACAAACTTAGCACATTCGTAAACTTAACGTTGGGGTAAATGTCTTATAACTTCTGTTTCCTTTCATGGAACACCTTTGTTATTTCATACATGCATTCCTCAGATGACCCTCTATCATGCTGTAGCAATTCCATGACTCACCACCCAACCCTTACCCCAAGGTCAAGGTCACAAACCTAGCACATTCATAAACTTAACGTTGTGGTAAATGTTGTGTAACTTCTGTTTCTTTGCAGGGAATGTCTTCATATTTCATGCATGCATTCATCTGATGATACTCTATCGTGCTATAGCAAATCCATGACCCACCACCCATCCCTTACCCCAAGGTCAAGGTCACAAACTTAGCACATTCGTAAACTTAACGTTGGGGCAAATGTCTTATAACATCTGTTTTCTTTCATATAACACCTTGATATTTCATACATGCATTCCTCAGATGACCCTCTACCAAGCTGTAGCAAATGCACGACTCAACACCCAACCCTTACCCCAAGGTCAAGGTCACAAACTTAGCATGTTCATAAACTTAACGTTGGGGAAAATGTTGTGTAACTTCTGTTTATTTACAGGGAATGCCTTCATATTTTATACATGCATTCATCTGATGACCCTCTATCATGCTGTAGAAAATCCACGACCCACCACCCAACCCTTACCCCAAGGTCAATGTCACAAACTTGGCACATTCATATACTTAACATTGGGGTAAATGTCTTGTAACATCTGTTTCCTTTCATGGAACGCCTTGATATTTCATACATATGCATTCATCTGATGATACCCTATCGTGCTATCGCAAATCCATGACCCACCCCCCACCCCTTACCCCAAGGTCAAGATCATAAACTTAACGTTGGAGTAAATGTCTTTTTAGCTCGAAGTTAGAGCTTATGTAGTCAACCCGGCGTCCGCGTCGGCGTCACCGTCACGCCTTGGTTAAGGTTTTTAGTCAAGCTTGTATATGGCATACTCCTATCCCTACACCCACCATACTTGGACAACTTCATCTCCTAGTGATGTACATCAACAACCCCTGACCTATATTTGACCTTGACCTACATTTAACCTTGAATTACTTAGTTAATTTCCCCTTGGTTAAGGTTTTTAGTCAACCTTGGTTAAGGTTTTTAGTCAAGCTTGTACATGGAATACTATTGTGCATACAGACACCATACTTGGACAACCTTTTCTCATAGGGATGTACATCAATAACCTCTGATCTATATTTGACCTTGACCTACATTTCCTCTTGAATTACTTACTTAATTCCCCTTGGTTAAGGTTTTTAGTCAATCTTGTATATGGAATACTACTGGCCCTACACCCACCATACTTGGACAACTTCATCTCCTAGTGATGTACATCAACAACCCCTGACCTATATTTGACCTTGACCTACATTTAACCTTGAATTACTTAGTGAATTCCCCTTGGTTAATGTTTTTAGTCGACCTTGGTTCAGGTTTTTAGCTCGAAGAATAGTTAGAGCTTATGTAGTCACCCCGGTGTCTGCGTCAGCATCACCGTCACGCCTCGGTTAAGGTTTTTAGTCAAGCTTGTATATGGAATACTCCTGGCCCTACTCCCACCATACTTGGACAACTTCATCTCCTAGTGATGTACATCAACAACCCCTGACCTATATTTGGCCTTGACCTACATTTAACCTTGAATTACTTAATTCCCCTTGCTTAAGGTTTTTAGTCAACCTTGGTTAAGGTTTTTTGTCACGCTTGTTCATGGAATACTATTGTGCATACAGACACCATACTTGGACAACCTTTTCTCATAGGGATGTACATCAATAACCCCTGATCTATATTTGACCTTGACCTACATTTCCTCTTGAATTACTTAGTTAATTCCCCTTGGTTAAGGTTTTTAGTCAAGCTTGTAGATGCAATACTCCTGGCCCTACACCCACCATACTTGGACAACTTCATCTTCTTTATGAACATTTTCATAGCGAGAGGTATATTACGTTTTATGAAAATGTTCATAGTGAGACGGATATTACGCTCTATGAAAATGTTCAGACGGATTGTACAGTTTATGAAAATTTTCATAGCGAGAGCGATAGTACATTTTATGAAAAATGTTATAGGTAGAGGGATAGTATGGTTTATGGACATTTTCATAATGACTATATTGTTTGTCTCAGAACGGAATGTTATGGAAATGTTCATAGTGACATCAATATGTGAGTGATCGTTGCTGGGAAATTCTTATGAACAATTTCACAACGCTTGAAGGCAAAGGAGATCACAGAGATAGTATGCTATATCGTATACTGAATGTCTGTTCCTAATGTCTGTTCCTAGAATGTGGTGAAATATTATGATAATTTTCATAGTCAAGTGCAGTCTGAATTTTTCATAACCCTCCTTATGCATATGGGGTCGCTATTTTGAGCAACTGGATTTTCTCAAACAAAACTGCAGCCTGTTAACTTCTGTTTCTTTACAGGGAACGCCTTGATATTTCATACATGCATTCATCTGATGATACTCTATCGTGCTATAGCAAATCCATGACCCACCCCCCACCCCTTTCCCCAAGGTCAAGATCACAAACTTAGCACATTCATAAACTTAACGTTGGGGTAAATGTCTTATAACATCTGTTTCCTTTCATGGAACGCCTTGATATTTCATACATGTACATGCATTCCTCAGATGACCCTCTATTATGCTGTAGCAAATCCACAACCCACCACAAACTTAGCATGTTCATAAACTTAACGTTATGGTAAATGTTGTGTAACTTCTGTTTCTTTACAGGGAACGCTTTGATATGTATGCCCCCGCCACCGAATGGTGAGGGGGGCATATAGTGTTACCGGCGTCTGTACATACATGTACGTCCCGAAACCTTAACGCTCGGGTAAATGGCTTATAATTTCTGTTTCCTTGCTCAGATCTGCTTCACATTTCACACACGCATTGCTCCAATGGTCCTCTACTGCCCTGTCACAAATCCACATTCGTCCCGCCCCCGCAAAGCAGGGTCAAGGTCACAGACTTGGTGCGTTTGAAACCTTAACGCTCGGGTAAATTGTTTTCAAATGTGTCTCGTTTTCTTCACATAGTTGTGGAAACACTTAGCTATTTTCTTATGTCAAAAAGTTCCTTCAACCTGATCTTTTTCGTGTTTTAAGCATGCACTTCTCTGACGTTTTTTGTGATGCTTACTTTAGCACATGCTCATGATCATGTTATGGTCAAATGCCTCGGCAGGCGCGACACCGCTTCCATGGCGGAATTCTTGTTAATTTCATATGTTTGGCAAAATACACCATGACACAAACATGGATTTAACCATTGAAAAGCTGCAATGTAGAGAGGTCCAAATATACATGTAGTTTTTTGTTTGTTTTAGAGCAGCAAGCAGACAGCATATCCACAAAGTTGCCATTGACAATTATGAAAATGCGACCTGAGGATGAAAGGAAGATCAAGAAAAACTTTAAGCGGTTAAAGCAAGATATGGATGCTAAAGACCTAACAGATACATTTATTGAGGAGGAGTTGTTTGATTTCCCAGACGTGGAGCGTATAAATGGCTACAACCCAAACACCCAGGACAGTAGGAACAACGCATTCTTTCATATATTGTTCCAACGTGGCCCAAGGGCGTATGAAGTATTTTTGAAAGCCTTAAGAGAGCAATCTATGCACTTCCTGGCAAATCTGGTAGAATCAACTGAGCTGACTGGAGACAACCAGAATACAGGTATGTTGGCAAACATTATCGAAGTGGGGAAAATGTGATGGTATGAAATAATGAACCTTTGTTTATTATGCCCCCTATGCGATAGTTAGGGGGGCATATTGTGTTGCTCTTGGGGTTCCGTACATCCGTCCGTATGTCCGTCCGTCCGTCCGTCCGTCCGTCCGTGTACATTTACGTTGAAGAGTTTCTCCAACAAGTAATATCTTCAGTATTACGCCGCAATGGATTGCTTCGATACTTGGACACTTGAATCACCTGAATATTTGTCACACACTCGCGCCACCATTACCTTGACCTTTGTCAACTTCGAAATTTCGCTGAAACACTTAGCCATTTGGTTGTGTCAAAAAGTTTGTACGTATTTCTCCAACATTTAATACATGTATCTGAAATATTGCGCGAAGGATTGCATCGATACTTGGACATTTGAATCACCTGAACTTTTGTCACACACTCGAGCCACCATTAACACAACCTTGACCATTGTCAACTTCGAAATGTCGCTGAAACACTTAGCCATTTTGTCAGTGGCTTTGCCTCGTTTCTTGTTCTTGTTATGATCCAGTATGCCAGGGGGCATACCCATGTTTTACAAACATAATTCTAGTTACTTCTGTTTCTTTTCTTGGAACACCTTTATATTTCATGCATGCATTCATCTGATGACCCTCTATCATGTTGTAACAACTCCACAACCCAGCACCCACTCATTGCCCGAAGGTCAAGGTCACACACTTAGTGCGTTCATAAACTTAACGTTGGGGTAAATTTCATATAATTTATGTTTCTTTACATGAAGCGCCTTGATATTTCATACATGCATTCATATGATGATATTCTATCATGCGATAACAAATCCACTGCACAGCTCTTAACCCAAAGTCAAATTATATAATATTCATGTTTTTTATACAACTTTGCCAAGTTTGAGTGAAGGCTGCCTGCCAACAGGCGAGCTTCGTTGTCTTCTGACAACTCTTGTTATTGTTTGTTGTCTATATTTCTTGTTTAAGACATAAAAAATTATCGCTGTTTTCTGCTCGACGCTCATCTTTCTGTTTTCGTTATGGACGACAGAAATGACCGTAAGCACGGCGATGTGATGTCACAGATTGTCGATTGTTCATGACGTCATCAAAATTGTGCTAGTGACGTCTACTTGTGTCCACGAGCGCCAATTAGTAATTCAATTACATGTCCAATGGCTACAAAACACATAACTATTAACACATTAATACATCCAGTATACATGTTTATCATGGCAAGACAAAGAAGCCTACTGATTGTCAAAAATTTCCGATGACTTGTCTCCCCTTGGTGGCCATTTTCAGCCCGCCTTTCAAATGCTTATGGCATACCCTGGCGTCTTGTCAGCGTCTGTCCGGCCGTCTTCAAAAATTCGAAAACTTAACGTTGGAGTAAATTTTTTATAATTTCTGTTTCCTTTCACCAAATGTTTTGATATTTCACACATGCCTTTCTCTAATGATTATATATCATGCTGTGACAATCCCACGACCCTCAGTCCCCCGCTAACCACAAGGTCAATGTTAGTGCTTTCATAAATTTAACGTTGGGGGAAATTTGTTATAAAGTTCTGTTTCCTTTCACCGCATTTCTTGATATTTTTATGCCCCACCACGATAGTGGAGGGGGCATTTAGTGTTACCCTTGTCCGTCCGTCTCGTCCGTCCGTCACAAAACTTTAACGCTCGGGTAAATGTCTCATAATTTCTTCATCCTTCGACCAATCATCATTCCTTGCTCAGATCTGCTTCACATTTCACACATTGCTCTAATGGTCCTCTACTGTCCTGTGCCAAATCCACGTTCGTCCTGCCCCCGCCAAGCCCAGGGTCAAGGTCACATACACATACACATACTATTTATTATCAAAGCGATATGTGGGGCATCCGTGTTCTATGAACACATTTTCTAGTTTATACAGCCCTTCCACTAATGGTTCTCATCATACCTATACCTATACGTATACAACGCTAAGGTAGACCGTTTAAACGATTTACCGCTTTCTTTGACGAACGGTTACACGCATCTACATGTACACAGCACCGTACAGATGAAACCGTGTTATACGTATAACACGTTTCCACGGGTTTTAACGCATTACACGTTTTGGTATGCCAACCTTGTATCGCGTAGAATGCGCATGCTCTGATCGTTCTTCGTGTGTGTATATATACTTCTAGACTCACTGCAGGGCTTCTAACATTTTCAGTTTTCCGGTTCTGGAACGATTTTTGAACTCTCAGACCGATTGAGATTTGAAAACTAGTCTTAAAAATCGGTCCGAGAAAAATTGCCAGTCGGCTGCTATTTCGCTATAAACCTTGTAAATTTACCGGTTTTGACCACCAAGTAATTTATGACACATCCGCGGGCCATATCCGTGTTAAAACCAGTGTGCAGCTCGCTGTGTATTCAGTTTCTCCAAATATCGATTAATCTTAACACACGCGTGGGACAGGTGTATAGCGGATTAGTGACTGAAATAGACTGGCTTCAGCGTAAAGATAATACGAGAGTTCCTAGACTTGCCATTTCTGATGATGTTAAAATAAAATAAAGAAACCATGCACTGTGTTTATCTGTGTTCGTAATATTTAACCCCAATTAACTGACACGGACTATCGGCCCGGGCTATTCCATATTAAGTTAGGACCTGTTACATTACGCTGTATTAGGCGTCATTTTTGTGTATATAAAATGTACATAGAAATGCTCACGTGATCTACAATTCTCAAACATTTTGATAAACGACAAGGTACATCTGTCGTGTTAAAAGCGTGACTCATTAGTCATCAGGGATTAGGGATCAATTGAAGTGCTAAACAACACCGCCGATGTACTTTGAACTCGATCTGAGGGTATGTATTCGCGATATTTTAAAATGGACGAAACAAGGACGCCTCGAAGAGATCGGGGCCGAACAGGTATTTGTGTTAAAACGTGTAACCGTTGTACACGTTTCAATGCTTTCATATAGCTACACGCTTCCAGGTAAAGCGTTGTACACGTTTCAACTCTTTCACCTCGCTACATATGTATACGCCAAAGCGTGTTATACGCCTTGAAGCTAAACGTATTACACGCTTTAAACTAAACGGTTTGACAATGTGTATTACACGTGTACGAACCGTATTATACGTTTAAACAACGTATACAACGCTTTTAAACTAAACGGTTTGACAATGTGTATTACACGTGTACGAACCGTATTATACGTTTAAACAACGTATACAACGCTACAGCAAACCGTTGCGTTCGCGTTGCGTTCGCGTTGAGTTTGCAAGTGTTGTCTACGGTGGCAACAAAAACGGAAACCTGCACTGTACCCC
>CM055275.1:27395805-27439896 GCA_029237695.1 Conchocele bisecta | reverse complement strand
CTCAATCCTACACTAACTTTCAAACACGCATTGCTCCAATGGTCCTCTACCGCCTGTGACAAATCCACATTCATCCTGCCCCCCCGCTAAGCACAGGGTCAAGGTCACAGACTTGGTGCGTTTCAAACCTTAACATTCAGTTAAATGGCTTATAATTTGTGTTTCCTTGCTCGGATCTGCTTCACATTTCACAAACGCATTGCTACAATGGTCCTCTACCGCCCTGTGACAAATCCACGTCCCGCCCCCACTAAGCCCAGGGTCAAGGTGCGTTCAAAACCTTAACGCTCGGGTAAATGGCTTATAATCAAATATGCCTCGTTTTCTTTGGCTGCCAGCGGGGGCATTCGTGTGCCGACAGGCCACATTTCTAGTTCATACATGCATTCCTCAGGTGACTCTCTATCATGCTGTAACAAATCCTCAACCCACCACCCAACCCTTATCCCAAGGTCACAAACTTAGCATGTTCATAAACTTGACGTTGGGGTAAATGTTTTGTAACTTCTGTTTCTTTACAGGGAACGCTTTGATATTTCATACATGCATTCATCTGATAATACTCTATCATGGTATAGCAAATCCATCACCCACCCTCTCCCCTTTCCCCAAGATCAACATCATAACCTTAACGTTGGAGTAAATGTCTTTTTATAACTTCTGTTTCTTTACAGGGAACGCCTTGATATTTCATACATGCATTCATCTGATGATTCTCTGTTGTGCTACAGCAAATCCATGACCCATCCACCTTACCCCTTTCCCCAAGGTCAAGGTCACATACTTAGCACATTCATACATGCATTCCTCATGTGAATAGCTATCATACTGTAGAAAATCACCAACTTAGTGTGTTCATAAACTTAACGTTGGGTCAAATCTTGTTCTGCCCCCGCCACCGAATGGTGAGGGGGGCATATGGTGTTACCGGCGTCCGTACGTCCCAAAACCTTATCGCTCGGGTAAATGGCTTATAATTTATGTTTCCTTGTTCGGATCTGCTTCACATTTCACACACGCATTGCATATATAATTGACAGTCTGTGCCATTTTGCTTTACTTTATAATGGGGATTGTAATTTAGGTGAGCGATACAGGTCCATTTTAGCCTCTTGTTGTCGCGCCTGCATGACGGATTGCTTCAATATTTGGACATGCCGCCATTAACGTGACCTTGACCTTTTTGACCTCATATGGTTGTGGAAATACAGTTTCTTCACTTGACTTTGTTCTTGTTTTAAGCATGCATTTCTCTGACGGTTTTTGTGATGCATACTTTAGCATATGCCCATGTTTATGTTACAGTCAAATGCCTCGTCAGGCACGACCACCGCTTCCATGGCGGAATTCTTGTTTTTAAATCACAGCTATTACAGGTAGATTGGTGAAAGCCTGACGGTGTAGATCCAGGTCAAATAGCACACTGTAGCCTGATAAAGGCCTATATTACTTGTTTAAACCATGTTGGGTGCTTTATTGATGGAATGGCAAACAGTGCATATCCTGATCAGACTGCGGATGCACAGGCTGATCTGGATCTACACTGGTCGAGTCACAGCCACGTTTAAGATCGTTTCTCACTAACTATAACAGCTACTACAAAAAAACCTTGCACAACATCATTGTGGGGCACACCACAAACGTCAGTCGAATCTTCGTATGACCTTGAACTACTTTTTCCTATTTAGTCATTTTCAATGTTAAGTTTTCGTGTTTAGCTCTCACTCACGGTAATAGCTACAATCACCAAACTTGGGAAACATCATCGGCTAGTGGGGCACAGCACAATGTTCAGTCGAATCTTCGTTTGACGTTGACCTACTTTTTCCTATTTCGTAATTTTCAATGTTATGTTTTCGTCTTTAACTCTCACTCACGGTAATAGCTACAATCAACTTGGTCAGCATCATCTGCTAGGGTGCACACCAGAAAAAGCAGTATGATATACCCTTCGTTTGACATAAACCTACTTTTTCCGCTTCAGTGACTTCAGGTCAAAAATGGGATGAATCAGGTCCATAGCTCAAAGGTCAAGGTCACAATTAGAGGTCAAAGGTAAAAAAATAGTACCCTAAGATCTGTAGTTTTGTTATGCATGGATGGAATTTGAAATAATTTCGCTGAATGTTCACACAATAACCTAATATGTCGCGCACCATGCCAAACTCTCTGGTTTGAAGGTCCGTGTCACAGCAAGGGCTTCATGTGCTGACAGGCCAGATTTCAACTTTTAGTTAGAATTTCAAAGTTCAAGGTTTTCCAGGTTGATGCAGCATGAAATGTTAGTGCTAGTTACATTTATGCTAAAGTTTTTGTTGTGGGTGCATTTTGTGGGCACCCTCACCCACAACCTGCACCCAAACAAAATCTTTAGCACACTTATCTTTCTCATCTGAGACACGCCATGGGATTTTGTACCTTCGGACATCTGCGTAATTTAAAAAAATACGTTTACAACATTTACAATATTTTTCATAAATAAAGTCAGAAGTTGACAAAATGTTCAGAGTACATGCAGAATATAATCCGCATGTACTCTGAAACTTTTGTCAACTTTTGACACCATTTTTTAAATGTAGGTCATGAAATTACGCAGATGTCCGAAGGTACAAAATCACATGGTGTGTCTCATATCCGAGCCATGCTCACATGCTCCAGTTCTGTTACAGATGTGGGCGACACCCGCGAGAAGGAGAGATATGTCAGCGAATACGGGAAGGAGGACCAGGTGACAGATGACACAAACCCACGACGCGGCAACTTCGTACATCCCGGCAAGGTCCCATGCCGACTGGTTTTCCTGGAGGAGGTGAAAGTGAAAGTGGCCAAGTCTGTGGGCATCATAAAGGGGTATGGTGTGACCGGTACGGGCTTTAGAGTCGGGCCCAACTACATAATGACCGCCTGGCATGTCGTGAAGAACATACTGGATGCAGGAAGAAGTAAGTCTTTTACACTATCAGAGTTCCAGATAAGGTGCGTATTTTATACATTGTAGCAGAATATCGCATTGATTATCAAACGTGGGAGTACGAAATACTCGCAGCAATGTGAAAATAAGCATTGATTTTCAAATTGCGTGGTGAAAATACTGTAATAAAGTTGAAAATTGAGTTAGTCGAGCTGCAAAAAGCAAGCACTTTACAGCTCAAATAAGCGATATTTTTAAAAAAACATTTTTGATAATTTGTTCCCTATTTAATAAGGTAGAAAATCAATAATACATTTGTGAAAGTAAAATGTGCATTGAATTTGAAATCTGGTGGTATAATACTCTTTAGATATAAAACTTATCTGGAGCTCTGTACTATAGTTGGGCTATGGTTGAGATCTTTACATGTGTCTGTGACTGGAGAAATGGAGCTTATGGGTTTTGTGACCAGTGTAGCTCCTGATAAAATATTGCACTCCTGTAGCCTGATAACACTATTTTGAGTGTTAGAAGCATGACTGGAGTTGCATTGATGGAATGACGAACAGTGCAGATCCTGGTCAGACTGTGTGGATGCACAGGCTGATCTGGACCTACACTGGTCGCCAAACCAATAAGCCCCAATTCCCCACATTTGTCGCCTTTCAATAAATGTAATGTAATTTATGTTCCGAATAACAGTTGTTGGCCAGTATAGACCAGAGGCCTGTTTCACTAAACTTTGTACAACTAAAATGTTCGTAAGTGCAAATTTAGGATCGTCTGGAAATTTCAATTGATGGATTTACATGTATTGAGCAGCCATAGGCTGCATATGCAGCCTATGCTCAATAAATGTAAATCCAATAATAGTTCACAAGAAAATAGTATTAAATGTACATGCCCACTCAGTAGGCACAAAATGTTGTTTATAGGAATTCAATAAGTGTATAATTGTGTCACTATTCCACCAGTTCTAAAAATTACGAGTGCCCAGTATACACCATTACCCCACGTATTAATTGGCATTATTATACATTTTATATCAGACATAAATTTCCACACTGATATCAGGGGCAATAACCGTGTTTTCTTCAAATGTTAATGGACATTACTATTTATTCTCTGTATTTATTTTTTCATGTGAAATGATCATACTTTATAATCTGTCGAAAATATTATTTCTTCAGGTGACTCATTTAATTAGTATAAATAGTTAAAAAATATCATGCCTTATTTGCATATGAAAATAGCTTGATACATGTACCACCATGAGTCACTATCAGTAAAATAAATATTGCTAAATGATTATATCTGTATAGCGAGCATTATTAGACCTGGTGGAATAGTGACACAATTATACACTTACATGTATTTAATTCCTATATTAAAGAACAGTTTGTGCCCACTGAGTGGGCATGTACCTTTAATGTGAAATTTACAGACACAATCATAATTTTGCACTTACGAACATTTTATAGTCATACGAAGTTTAGTGAAAATGGACTTAGTCATATAAATTGGTTACTGAACTTGGAAAATCATGAGTAACATCTCTTAGAAGCCCCCTAGTCCAAAAAATGCACAGGCGGACAAAAGCCCCCCAGTGGAATTACAAGGTAGGACAAAAGCCCCCCAGTGAAAAATCAAGGTAGGACAAAATCCCCAGATGAAATGTATAGTAGGACAAAAGCCCCCCATAGATAAAAAGCAACTTTGCAAACAACCACTTTATTAAAACATACATACAGGGTGGTTCAAAATATATGTCCCCACTTTAATTAGTCATCTAAGCAAGATAATCTTTGAAATTAATTTTTTTTACAAAGGAATATGTAGTAACATTTTGTTTATTATATATTGAAGCTAATGACGTCACTACTTTTGGCATAATGCGGAATGTATGATATCACCGACTTCTCAAAATAAAGTTTCTGAAAATTGGTTCCAAATTGTAATATGAATGTTGAAGTGTGCCCGATATCATATATAATTGATAAATGATCCGCTAGGAGTGAATATTTAAATCTTTAGCAGTATGTCTACAATACAAAGCTAGAGTGAACTGCCTGACCATGTGCATGATGTGTAGCTAAGAAGTACTTTGTTACTTGTGCTATGTTTCTTGTTAAAATTGGTAGGATGAATGCATTTAGTAACCCATCATTTAGGGGTGTCATGATTATTATGATATATTATGAAGGTCACTGAGCACCGGAGTCAAACAGATGATGAGATAAGAGATATATTGGGTATTTATCATCAGAACCAAACTGCATACATGCATGTATATAGAATAAACAGCTGCAGATGCACTTCACAAGCAGATTGTCGATATGTTCGCTGAAACTGCCGTCTTCTTGCGAATACTGATAATATAACCCCATTCTTTTGTCACAAATCTATGTCATGTCACAAACGGTGTAGACTCTGATCAGACTGCTGACTGTGTAGTATTATTAAGGAATGCGAAGATCCTTTTTTAGCTCACCTGAGCGAAGCTCATGTGAGCTATTGTTACCGCAATGTGTCCGTCGTCGTTCGTGAACATTTTCAAATGTCTTCTCCTCGGTAACCATTGGGCCTATAGTCACCAAACTTCATGGTCATGGTCCTTAGGTAGGGTGATTACAAAATTGTTAAAATGACGTCATTACGTAATCCAAGATGGCCGCCGTCTAAAAATAGCACAAATTCTTCAAAAATCTTCTTCTCAAGAACCGCCAACTGGATTTTGACGAAACTTGGTAGGAATGATCGATGTACAATTCTCTTTCAAAGTTGTCAAAATGGTGACCCCGGGGTCAAAAATGGGCGTGGCCCGTGGGGTCAAACTGGGGTCAAATTTTATTTTTGACCGAATATGGTCATGTCATATATCAAATTGAAGGTATCAACGAGGCGATCACTCTGGTGCAATCGGATGGTTATGTCATCCAAGATGGCCGCCGAAAGATCAAAAGGTCGTTCTTTTATTAGAGATTTCAAAATTATTCTTCACAAGAACCGCTTGGCCCATGGTAGCAAAACTTAAAACTTATGGTCCATGGGTGAAGACTTTTCAGATTTGTTAAAATGGAGGTCATCGCTAATCCAAGATGGCCGCCGTCTAAAAATAGCATAAATTCTTAAAAAATCTTCTCATGAACCGCTGGCCGGATTTCGACGAAACTTGGTAGGAATGATCGATGTACAATTCTCTTTCAAAGTTGTTAAAATGGTGACCCCGGGGTCAAAAATGGGCGTGGGGTCAAATTGGGGTCAAATTTTATTTTTGACCGAATATGGTCATGTCATATATCAAGTTGAAGGTATCAATGAGGCGATCACTCTGGTGCATTTTTGTGTCGAAAGCGGATGGTTATGTCATCCAAGATGGCCGCCAAAATGTCAAAAGGTCGTTCTTTTATTAGTCAAATTTTATTTTTGAGAGAATATGCTCATATCATATATCAAATTGAATGTATCGATGAGGCGATTGCTCTGGTGCAATATTTGTCGGAATCGGATGATTATGTCATCCATGATGGCCGCCAAAAGGTCCATTTATTCAAGATTTTGAACGTCTTTTTCTCAGGAACCACATGGCCTATGCTGGCCAAACTTCATAGGAAGTTAAGATCCTTGGGTGAAGCATTTTCAGATTTGGTAAAATGAGAGTCATCGCTTAATCCAAGATGACCGCCATCTAAAAATAGCACCATTTTTTTAAAACACATGAACTCAATGTCACATTCTCCTCTGGTGTTCATTGAGTCAGGTGAGCGAATTAGGGCCATCATGGTCCTCTTGTTTATTAACACATCTAATCCAAGGCATAAACAGTATAGACCGTGAGCGAACTATTCAGCCGTGCAGACTGGTCAGGGTATACCCTTATTGCAGAATACAAAATAGCAGGTGGTTTGTATCAACTACTATGATTAGGATTTTTTTTCACCAACACTCGTACATGTACTATCATGTCGTCTATGTCCATTGTTGTATAAATGTTACGAATAGACTCCGAAGAGACGGCAAAAGGCGGGTCATGAGATACTATTTTTGCTAACTTCAAAAATGATTCTAATAATATATGCTATGAATAGTATCATTCTTGTAAATGTAAATAAAGCTTTACACAATCTTGTCACAATCAGCGTAGACACTGACCCGATTGTATAACAGTGCAGGCTGGTTGGGGTTTGCACTTATTGCAGACTACAAAATTGAGGTCTAGATATATACTGTGAATATTTAATCTATAACGTTGCACACACCTAAAGCGGATATATGGCACAATGTGTTCGGACAGTACGGCTGTGCGGTCCGATCAGGATACACACTTATTGCAGACTTCAGAATAGTGGCCCTATAGTAGATATGTAAATAGAAACCTTTACTGCGCTGAATTAAATATTGTCGTCTGCTGTTTTTTATGCCCCAAATCGATAGATGAGGGGGCATTTAGTGTTACCCTTGTCCGTCTGTCCCGTCCGTCCGTCACAAAACTTTAACGCTCGGGTATATGTCTCATAATTTCTTCATTCTTCAA
This sequence comes from Conchocele bisecta, assembly GCA_029237695.1. Classification (NCBI taxonomy): domain Eukaryota; kingdom Metazoa; phylum Mollusca; class Bivalvia; order Lucinida; family Thyasiridae; genus Conchocele; species Conchocele bisecta. The sequence goes on along the minus strand of CM055275.1, from coordinate 27,432,451 downwards.
CCGATCTGCTTCATATTTCATATACACATTGCTCTAATGGTCCTCTACCGCCCTGTGCCAAATCCACGTTCGTCCTGCCTCCTCCAAGCCCAGGGTCAAGGTCACATACTTGGTGCTTCAAAAACTTTAACGCTCGGGTAAATATCTTATAATTTCTGTTCCCTTGCACGGATCAGCTTCATACTTCATATGCGCATTGCTCTAATGGTCCTCTACTGTCCTGTGCCAAATCCACGTTTGTCCTGTCCCTGTCAAGCCCAGGGTCATGGTCACATACTTAGTGCTTCAAAAACTTTAACGCTCAGGTAAATATCTTATATTTTCTGTTTTCTTTCACGGATCAGCTCCATACTTCATATACGCATTGCTATAATGGTCCTCTACTGCCCTGTGCCAAATCCACGTTTGTCACATACTTGGTGCTTCAAAAACTTTAACGCTCCTCGGGTAAATATCTTATCATTTCTGTTCCCTTTCACGGATCAGCTTCATGATACTTCATATACACATTGCTCTAATGGTCCTCTACTGCCCTGTGCCAAATCCACGTTCGTCCTGCCCCCGCCAAGCCCAGGGTCAAGGTCACATACTGGGTGCTTCAAAAACTTTAACGCTGAGGTAAACAAAAATGATTACTTGCAATTTGGCCTCATTTATTATCAAAGCGGTATGTGGGGCATCCGTGTTCTATGAACACATTTTCTAGTTCTCTTTTTTTTTTTCTTTTTTTTTTTTTTAATATGTCCGGGTAAAACACGAGAATCATCTCCATTGGAGAGGATTCTCTTGTGCCTCCAAAAAAAATGTTTTTAGTAATAAATATGAAAAAAATGACTACAGAGCGGACGACAATTGATTACAGACCCTAATCCTTGAAACCATTTAGTATCATGTAATGAGAATATTTATCAAAATGTTGAGACTGTATCATGCAACTGTATATACTACCTCTGTCAACACTTATAATTTAGATTCGCAAAACAACAGTACTCTCTAGTCATAGTCCACCCTCATTGCAAACTTCAGAAAAGTTGTAGTCTAGTATTATTTCTTGTTTTTTGCTTTGTATACCCGAATACCTAGGCCAATGTTCCGAAAGTGTATGCTTCCCACACCTGGTATAGACCCTGACCAGACAATACTGCAAAGGTACATGTATTATTAATAGAACAAATGCCATAACTCATCATATTACAATTGAATTGTACAATTTATTTGCAACCAACATAGATGTTAACCAGACTGTATAACACTTTGGACTGGCCTATCTATACTCTGATATTTCATAATAATATACAGGTTATATATGTAACATATAATCCTTATATTCCGTGCAACAATATGACAAGTTAGTGTAACTTTAATACGCCAAACACAACTAATTGATTGTATTCTGAGTTTATAATTACACTGTGATAGTTTTAACCGTTCCACAACCTAAGTAACTTAAATTACCTTTTCATTATAGTGCTTTCAAGTGATTTCATTGATCCACTCAAATTTTGAGTGTTTTAACCCTTACTGCCTTGATTAAAGTTTGTCGTCTGCTGTTTATTTTTTATTTTTATTGATTCTCAACGAAGACATGTTTTTGACAGCACATGAGAATCGTCTCCATTGGAGACGGTTCTCAGGTCCTGTTGAGGCATGTTTTTGTTTGTTGTTTTTTCTGTTTTTCTGTTTTTTTTTCAGTAATACATATGAGTACAGGTTTCACAGGAAATTCTCCCCCCTGAAAATATTCTCCCCCCGGGGAAGAATTTCCTATGAAATTCTCCCCCCCGGGCGGGGGGGGGGGGGGAATATTTCTAGGCTCGACCCTAGGAAATTCTCCCTCCCCCCCCCCCCCACCCTGGAAATTCCCCCCCCCCCATCCAGAAGTTTGTGTTTGAATGCTACAAAGCAGAATTATTTCCCACCAAACATGTGCACATAGGCACAATGTATGTCATTTGGTAGTATAAGAAAGGGGAACATAAAAATCACCTCCCTCACACCCCACCCCAATCTACCATATGCATAGTGTAAGTCCCTTGATAGACAAGAATATCACAAGATTGGGGGAAGATTTCTGATCAAGTGAAAATGTTTGTGTAGAACAGTTAGCATGTGACGCATATTGGCGGGGGGGGGGAGATTTTCCTAGGAAATTCCCCCCCCCCCCCCAACCATCTACCATATGCATAGCGGATGTGAATGTCTCTTTGTAAACAAGAATAACCTCCCCTCCCTCATGATTGGTGTAGAACAGATAGCATTTGGCATGTATTGAGGGAGGGGGGGGGGGGATTTTCCTAGGAAATAACCCCCCCCCCCCCAACCATCTACCATATGCATAGTGGATGTGGACGTCTCTTTGTAGACAAGAATAACCCACGATTGGGGGAGTATGTCGCCTTCTGTTCATTTTAAATTTTCATTGATTCTTAACAAAGACAAGTCTGAAGGCACATGAGAATCGTCCCCATTGGAGATGATTCTCATGTCTTGTCAAGGTGTGTTTTTCAGTAATAAATATGATTGGAAATGAATATAAGCGGACGACAATTTTTGTTTCCCACGCTGTAAGGGTTAACAGTAAGTTGTTAATTATTTGTCAAGCAGTGCAAATCCTGATGAGACGGCTCATAACGGGCCAGCTCATCTGGATCTGCACTGTGTGCAAACATTGGAACAGTGATCATTGGTGTTGAAAAGGTTAAATACTGCTATAAACTGGCTCCTTTAATAGACCTATTGATAATTATGCAATCGAGAAACCAAGTGATGCATCCTTTACGACCAGGCAAATCAATATTTTCATTTTATTTTTTTCTTATTTCTTATTAGCAGGTCTAATAAGCCACGGCTGGATAAAAATAACTACACTGTACCATGCTTTTAGTAATTCAAGGGTGATATACATTCAGGTAACATATTGAAACAAACTCTCATACATGTATGGCCGAAATAAAAATCTTAAGTGTCAACTGTCAGGGACTGGGAGGGGGAGAAAAAAGGACAGATATTTTTAGATACCTGAAAGCGAAACGTTACCAAATTTATTGTTTACAAGACACTCACTTTACGGAAAACAATGAAAAACTGATTAAATCACAATGGAATGGACAATGCTACTTTAGCTTTTGTAGATCAAATGCAAGAGGGGTCGCCGTACTGTTCAGTAATGACTTTGAGTATAAAGTGCATAACTCTAACACTGATTCAGAGGGTAATTATATATTATTAGATATAACAGTAGAAAATAACAGACTCACACTACTTACCATATATGCACCAAACTATGACAGTCCAGAATTCTTTGAACGTGTGTTTCATGAGTCAGAGGCAGTCGGTAACAATACCATAATTATTTGTGGCGATTTCAACTTGGTTCAAGATCCTAACTTAGATTATAAAAACTATAACAATATTAATAATCGCAGAGCAAGAGAAAAGGTATTGGAATTTAAAACAAAGGAGTATCTGACAGACCCATTCCGTGAATTCTACCCTCAATTAAGGAGATATGCATGGCATATAAGAAATCCTATACAATTAGATTTTTTTTTTAATATCAGAAAACCTAGTCTCTTCCGTAAGAAAATGCTCAATTGAAACTAGTTACAGATCAGATCACTCAATGGTATTGCTGACACTAAAGTTTTCTAACTTTGTAAAGGGAAAATCTCTTTGGAAACTTAATAATTCATTACTAATGGAATTAGATTACATTAAAGCAGTTAAAGACAAGATATTAGACATTAAAAAGCAATATGCATTACCAGTGTATGAATATGATAGCATTGACACAGTACCAAATGAGGAAATACAATTTAATATAAATGATCCAACTGTTTCTTGACACATTACTGATGGAAATACGTGGCAAGTCAATATCATATTCCACTTATAGGAAAAAAGATAGAGACGAACGAGAACAAGAACTTTTAAAACTAATAAATGAAATTGAACAAAACCTTTCAACTGAAAAAATCACACAACTAGACTTGTTAAAAAATGAATTACAAGCAATACAAAAACAAAAAAAACAAATGGGTATATTATAAGATCAAGAGCACAATGGATTGAAGATGGAGAAAAACCCACAACTTTTGTTTTTAACTTAGAATCACATAATTTTATCAGCAAATGCATTCAACAACTAGTAAGAGAGAACGGGGATAATGTTACGGATCAGTTTGAAATTTTTCTCCCATATAACGGCCTGCTACAAAACCTGTCTGATCGTTATGAATTAATTTATTTACCACCCCTTTTATTCTATTTTACGAAACACTATATATGTATTCAGAAAAAGATACAGAAAAGGACACAAATTCCCGCTATTTTGACACAAATGTAGTCCTGTGTAGTCCTGACACTGCGGGGTTTTGTATACATCCCGCCCCGCTATCCATAGACATAGCACTATGGCCCCAAGAACTCCCGTTATGGATAATATTACAATAACATAAAAATCTGGACGCCGCATAAGCTGCTAAGGATGGTACGTGTGTATAAAAAGTGTTATGTTGCCGCAACTAAAATTACATCTGCACCCTTTCTCAAGTATATAAAAACACCTGGTTTTCTTGGACAAACACATTCAATTATAACAAACACATTGAGAACAGTCACAATTGTCCGAATTATGTTAACTCTCGGCTACTGGTATATTTGGGGTTGTTTATAAAGTCAGAAAATGTCGCTAAGAATTTTTTTTATCATCTGCCAGTCCGATGTCTACACGTTCTCACTACTGGTGTCACAGGAAATTCTCCCCCCTGGAAATCTTCCCCCCCGCGGGGGAAGATTTCCAGGGTCGAGCCTGGAAATATTCCCCCCCCGGGGAAGAATTTCCTAGGAAAATTCTTTCCCCCCCCCCCCCTCCCCCCCCCCGGGGGGGAAATATTTCCAGGCTCGAGCCTAAGAAAGTCTCCCCCCCCCCCACCCTGGAAATTCTCCCCCCCCCCCCCCACCCCCACCCAAAAGAAAAGTTTGTGTTTGAATGCTACAAAGCAGAATTATTTCCCACCAAACATGTGCACATAGGCACGCACAATGTATGCCATTTGGTAGTATAAGAAGGGGAACATAAAAAATCACCTCCATCACACCCCACCCAATCTACCATATGCATAGTGTAAGTCCTGATAGACAAGAATATCACAAGATTGGGGGAAGATTTCTGATCAAGTGAAAATGTTTGTGTAGAACAGTTAGCATGTGATGCATATTGGCGGGGGAGAGAGAGGGGGGGGGGACATTTTCCTAGGAAATATCCCCCCCCCCAACCATGTACCATATGCATAGCGGATGTGAATGCCTTTTTGTAGACAAGAATAACCCCCCTGCCTGTTGGTATGTTGGTGTAGAACAGTTAGCATTTGGCATGTATTGAGGGAGGAGGAGATCTTCCTAAGAAATATCCCCCCACCACCAACTACCATATGCATACGGATGTGGATGTCTCTTTGTAGACAAGAATAACACACGATTGGGGGAGTATTTCTGATGAAATAATGTATGTTGGTGTAGAACAGATCGCATTTGGCATGTATTTTGAGGGATTTGGGGGGGGGATTTTCCTGGGAAATATCCCCCCCCCCCCCACCCCCCAACTACCATATGCATAGCGGATGTGGATGTCTCTTTGTAGACAAGAATAACCCACGATTGGGGGAGTACTTCTGATGAAATAATGTATGTTGGTGTAGAACAGATAGCATGTGGCATGTATTGGTGGGGGTGAAGATTTTCCTAGGAAATATTCCCCCCCCCCCCAACCATCTACCATATGCATAGCGGATGTGAATGTCTCTTTGTAGACAAGAATAACCCCCCTCCCTCATGATGAAATAATGTAATGTATGTTGGTGTAGAACAGATACAATTTGACATGTATTGAGGGAGGGGGGGGAATTTTCCTAGGAAATATCCCCCCCCCAAACTACCATATGCATAGCGGATGTGTATGTCTCTTTGTCGACAAGAATAATCCACGATTGGGGGAATATTTCTGATGTATGTTGGTGTAGAACAGATAGCATGTGGCATGTATTGGTGGGGGTGGAGATTTTCCTAGGAAATATTCCCCCCCAACCATCTGCCATATGCATAGCGGATGTGAATGCGGGGTGAGGATATTTCCTAGGAAAATCTCTCCCCCCCACCACCAATACAAGGCACATGCTGTCTGTTCTACACCAACATACATTATTTTGTTTCATCAGAAATACTCCCCCAATCGTGGGATATTCTTGTCAACAAAGAGACGTCCATTTCCACTATGCTATGGTAGATGGCGGGTGGGTGGGAGGGGGAATATTTCCTAGGAAAATCTCTCCCCCCCCCCCCCCCACCAATACATGCCACATGCTATCTCTTCACCAACTTTCATTTAATTTCATCAGAAATACTCCCCCAATCACATGCTATTCTTCTCCTTCTCTACAAAGAGACATTCACATACACTTTGCATATGGTAGATGGTGGGGGGGATATTTCCTAGGAAAATGTCCCCCCCCCCCCCCCCCCACCCACCAATACATGGCACATGCTACACCATGTTCTACACCAACATACATTATTTTGTTTCTTCAGAAATACTCCCCCAATCGTGGGCTTTTCTTGTCTACAAAGAGACAATCACCTCCACTATGCATAGGGTAGATGGTGGCGGGGGGGGGGAATATTTCCTAGGAAAACTCACCCCCCCCAATACACAATACATGCCACATGCTTGTCTGTTCTACACCACATACATATTTCTACATCAGAAATACTTTTCCCCCATCGTGGTGTTGTCTACAAAGAGACCCGCCATATCCCCACCTATGCATGGTAGATGGGGGGGGGGGGCTATACCTAGGAAAATACTCCCCCCCCCGAACAATACATGCAGGTGCATGCTGTTAGTAGATATACTGTTTTTATTTGATAGAACACCCCACATGTGCTATACATTTTACCAATCATATGCAGGTAAGCTAGAGATTTAACCTGGAGAATCTCTACATCCAATACATAATGTTATGGTACGGTATTGGGGAATTATTGCTATACCGGTAAATAGAATCTCAACCGCCCCACCACCACTATATTGTCTATGTATAGATATTATACTAAATTGGAGAGCTCTTTTATAGAAAATACTGCCTCGCCTATTCACATACTTCTCCACAAGCAGACATACATTATGACTATGTTAGTTGGGTATACATGTAGGGATATTACGTCCTCTGTTACCAACAGACTGGTTCTAGCATACATGCATTTTGTATGCTCATGAGCACAATATCAACAATGTATATGAAAATACATTAAAAGTTTTGTGGACAGTGTCTGTGAAGGTGGTGATGGGGGGGGGGGAAGATTTCCAGGGGGGGGGGAGATTTCCTGTTACACCGGTATGCAGCGAGGCATATGTTACAACGAACGTTGTTTAATGCTATTTATTAATTTACTTTTACTTATTTTAGACTTGGGGAATTAGGCTCAATTTGATCGAAAGATGAAAGACAAAGACACATGCTGATTCTATAATGTAATATTCCCAAGAGCTCCCTGGCAACCCAAACAATGCCTTATATACTCAGCAACACCTGACCATTGCCTCAATAGCAGACTTATGCAGACATTTCCCCGAGAACTGTGTTTGTTCAACACAGTTCAAATTGCTATAATTAATTACTCATTGAATGCAAACCTTAGATATTTTACATGCAGATTTCATCCATTCATCTACATACACAGTTACACAAATCAAATATCAATGACAACATGACATTAGAACTATGTCTAAATTGGCTTTTAATACGAATATCAAAGTCAATTTAGACATCGGACTGTCTTCTGAATCATATTTGGAACCATTTATAATATGCAAATGACTGTAAACAACTACATGTTATAGGAGGTTTTCGGAATTCCGATCGTGACGTCATTTACACGCATGCGTAAATGGCTGGCCGTCAATCAATCGGCCAGTGGCCCATTGTGTTTTCGTCACGGAGTGTTACAATAGATTTAACAACTCAGCAAAATATGTCAAGTGTGCCTCTCTACGTCAAAGGGTTGGATAGGGACGCGTGAGACAGATATTTCTCAAAGATTATGTATGAAAAAAACTCTAGATCGCTACCAGACCCGTTCCACATTCCATAGAAAATTATTATTTTAAACATGTTATTTTGTTTTGCTACGATGATCGAGGTCGTGTCCGACCAAACATAGAAGCCTTGTTCACATATACATATATCGGTATAACTCTCTCTCTCTCTCTTTTAAAATTTGTTAAAATGGTGACCCCTGTGTCAAAAATGGGGTCAAATAGGGGTCAAATTTCATTTTTGATGGAATATGGTCTTATTATATATCAAATCAAAGATATTGATGAGGCGATCGCTGTGGTGCTGATTTCATCGAATCGGATGATTATGTCATCCAAGATGGCCGCCGAAAGGTCAAAAGGTTGTTCTTTTATTAGAGATTTCAAACGTCTTCTTCATACAAACCGCTTGGCCATTGGTAGCAAACTTTGCAGTTATGGTCCATTGGTAAAGCCTTTTCAGTTTTGTTAAAATGACGGTTCTCATTAATCCAAGTTGTCGGCCGTCTAAAAATAGCATAATTTCTTTCGACGAAACTTGACAGGAATGATCGATGTACAATGCTTTTTCAAAGCTGTTAAAATGGTGACCTGTGGGTCAAAAATGGGCATGGCCCGTGGGGTCAAATAGGGGTCAACTTTTTTACGGAATATGGTTATATAATACATAAAATCTAAGTATTTCAATAAAAACTAGGCTAGAAGCATCCTGTTGTGGTCTCCAAACCTCTCAAAGTTGTGTAAGATATATCTGTACAATTAGCGAGACAACTCCTACCCCGGTGACTTCTGAAGTTTGTCGCATTGACATTTTTTGCCTGTCATTGGCTTATTTTGATGTATATGTAGTGACAACTTTTCATACCAGTATTTGCTTGATTTTTGTGACATTGCACAGGTGAGCGATATAGGGCCATCATGGCCCTCTTGTTTTAGTTTGTTTCCATGATTCATGAACGATAAAAAGAATAAAACAAATCATTCCCACGTTATAAGATTATTTTGTAAACATTTCAATGAGTAAAGTACCTACTGTCTTTTCAACGTTTTGCTGCTGACAAACTTTTGCCTATTAAACACATTAAATGTAAGTACTTTTTCATCAGTAACAAAAAAGTCACCCCCCCCAATTTTCTTTATTTGATGAAAATCCATCAAATATTGATTTGATTGCGAAAAAAACACTTTCCTATGGAAATTTAACATGAGGCAAAAAGGACCTAGAGCCGGACCAGGTTGTGGAAAAACAAAAAATGGAAATCGTCTCCGAAACCTTGCTAGATATCCTGGAAATGATGTAACTAAGTTAGATTTTGAAAATACCAAAATTATTAATGAACTCTATTTTTTTACCCCCAGCCATTACATTCTGAGCGCAGAGGAGTGTTTTATGCAATTTGGTTCTAAGCTCATTTTTGAAGGCTAAATAACTAAATTAAGTTGATTTAAATGCTGTTTTAAAGCATTGACAGGATCAATGGAATAGTAGTTCAAGCCTCGCCCATCTAGTTTCCTAAGCCTCGCCAGATGTTTTTTCCTTCATGGCATTAACCTACTATTCTCTCCTCCCCCCTCTGGCGTGTTCTGATGTGACATCGGTGTAAGATTTGGCGGGTTTGACGTCACATGTTGCGTAGTTTAAATGGAGATATATGTGGACTGTATAATTTGTATCGTTTCAGAGATGGAGTACCCATCCGTTGCTGAACAACACAGGAGTGTGTCCCAGTTTGCAGTTCTGGACAATTCGAGTGTCTACATTGACTTCGGTTTCTTGACAAACGATGAGGCTGATTTAACCAAGCGATTTTTTTCCAACCTCTTGTACTTTCTGGGGATGAAGGAAACTGTAATTTTGCTGTTCTGGAGCTGAAGGAGAGCGGCTGCGGTGGAACAATGCCGGATCCATTGATACATTTCGCTGATCCAGCGCCAAATGGTACGTTCTATTTGATCGGGCACTCCAAAAGTGAGATGAAACGTTTTTCAGAAGCTAAGGGAATCATTGAACTGAATCGTGAAGAAAATCAGAAGGATTTGGCTGATGACCGAAAGTGGAGCAAGGACTTGATTAAAGACACACATGGTGCTGGAATAGATGGCTACATTGGTGCAGAGAATGGCCACCGCATGATCTTCCATTGTGATTTTGAGAAGAGTGCCGCCGGCAGCCCGGGTATAGTAGTGTTGGAGGACCGTCAGGCGGTGGTGGTCACGATGTTGGTATGCGGCTATCCATACTCGTTCTATGACCCCGACGTCAGTGTCGACATCAGGAACAAGTGCACAGATAGTAGAGCAGCTGGAAGATGTAAATTTTGGAAGGGGTCAACCGGAATAACAACATTTGTTATCATATATCAAAATGTTCGTCTTGGCATCAGGAACCAGGAAACCAATGATGCAGTTGCCGCATTTTTGTGCGGGCTGAGATTTTTTGGGTAAATAAATCACCCATTTTTGTAAAAAAAATGTGGAAAACTGGAATCGTCCATTTTAGAGTGTATACTCATAAAATAGAATACAAACGGTATATATATGGCTGAAAAAAATAAGCTGTAAGTAACATTAAAGCTTTATTGTAAATAAAATACTTAAATATCATGTGACCGTTCCAAGACGGTTCCCATTTTTTACATAGTTTCAACCAAATTTAAGGAAAAAGAACGATTATTAATATAAACAGCACGATACGCTGTTAGCATATTTTATTTATTCCCGTGTGTTAATCTGGGTCATAATATATCAAATTGCCAATTTGTGATTTATAAGATGTTGAGTTCAGTCACACCAACTAACTGGTGCAAAATCAAATATCAAATTACATGCAGAAAATAGCCAATGCAGCTCAATATAAGGTAACCAAAATATCGAATATGTGTATCAAAAGAGGTGTAGAACATTACAAAGTATTATTGTACTGCCTGGTGCGGTACTTCCGTATAGAATACCATTGGTGCCGAAAAGACAGCGGAGGAAATAGTAGACAACAACAACAACAACAACAACAACAAATTATAATTTTCTTCGTCTGCTACCCGGCGAAATGTCTACATAGCTGACTCCAACGAAGATTGTCCAAGGCGCTATCAATGCTCTAGGTATGATATTTATTTTATCTAGGCACCCATTGCTCGAAACAGCAGGTATTGTATTTATGTACAAAAGTATGTTAGATGGAAGACAAACATTCCCCACCCACTTCAATTGCCATGCTTCTCGATTTTTGTATTACTAGAATACAATTGTTGCAGGTATAAACAGTTTTTGTACTTTTGTAGAACCCTCCCCCCCCCCCCCCCCCCCCCCTGGCCATTTTTTTTTTGGATGTGGATGTGGTAATTTTGGAGCCATTTTTTAGATTTTTATGGAGGAGGGGTAGGGGGGGCTTTATGTGATGCGTTTATTGTCAACAACAGAAAGATGAGCATGATAAGTGTATGGTAATAATATGCAGACATAGTTATGCGTATCAAGAATTTGTCTTTGTAACATCCACATCATGTGTGCCAGGATGGTGATACATGTGGCAGTAGTAACTGACATTGTCTTAAGATTCATAACGATTTAATAATCATAAAATAGACTACAAACCATCTATATATGGCTGGGACCGTTCAAGACAGTTCCCAGTTTAACATATTAAAAACAAAATTAAGGCAACATCATTATTATAGCATATCAACAGCACGATATGCTGTCAGTCAATGTTATTCATTCCCACACTGTCTCAAATAACAAGGTTTCGTATCATTTCAGGTATTGAAGAACCGGAGTCGAAGTACCTCGTGTTAGCGTCTCGGTACAATGGCATCGGAATTTGACATTGAACCTCAACTAAAGAGACAGAAATCCCATGATTTCGACGAGACACGGTGCGTATTCTGTGGTAACGTGTTCAATGAGGCGGATACAGCCATCAAACCGGACATCAATCGAATGAACAAACTGTTCCATGCATGTCAACAAAGGCAAGACGATGTTGGTAAACGATTACTCGAACATGAAGCTGAAATCCGGCAACGAGAAGTATCATTCCGTTACCATAGAAACTGCCGATATTCATACACCAGCAACTACCATATACAGTGGTTGCTTAAGAAACAATCGGTTACCACCAATGCGGCTGAGGCAAGCACATCTGCAAGTGAGAAACATGTATCTCGTATAACACGCCAAGGAACTTGCGAATCAAAGGGACTTTGACAGGGCGATGTATGGTATCAAATTGGTGGATGAAGCATTGCATTCGCGATTCTATCACCAATTTGTACGTTGGTGCAGTCAATCGAACAAACAAGTTCCTGACAATCTACTCACATTGCTGAATCGTTTCGAGAATGCCGTTTCAGAGGAGAATGAAGATGAAATTGCGTGTTGCCTAAGTGAACTGAGGACAGACATCATCGACAACTTGGAACCACTTCTTGAGGAATTCGTCATGACAGGCCGAGCAGTTTCTCCACATTCAGGTTTGGAACGACCTCATGAAATGCGTACTACAACCAATCAAGTTGTTTATCAGCTCCACTAGAATTGGTAATTGGGATGTTCAGCAGAACGCAAAGCTACAGTTGTTACCACTTCTGTTTGTGGCCAACCGCATTAACTATGCACGCTACCTCACCGTTAACATCCTGCTAATGAACAGACTACCCGCTGATGTTGTCACGCAATTTCAAGACGGGCACTTCGTAGCCAAACTTACCTCGGGACGGTTCAACTTGTATGGCGGGTCTACCATAGAGGCAACAGAAAACAAGGCTCTGAAAGGAACCGGCGGCATCATAGGTCTGAAACTCAAGGGCCCAGTGTTAGCAAGATGGTTTCTGGCAAGACCCATTGCGTCACAATATGCGATGAAATTCAGAGAGAACGTTGCTTCAACAGCCAAAGGAGTCGAACGGGAAAGCAAGGAGACACCTGCTGAGAAGAGGTGGAGTGCCGATGTTAAAAAGATGTGTGAGATGTTCGACTCATCATTCATAGACCCATTCGATGTAATTGATGCCCCCGAGCGCTTGGTGAATATTGCCACCGGTGCCATTACTCCCGCGGGTATTGAGGAGAGCCTGGTAGCTGCGATTGACAAGGGAACCGCGATGCTGAACAAGTTTGTAGAGGAGAGACTTGTGGATCCAGTACCTGGCGAGGACCACGACCGGAGAAGTCTGTATGATGCCTTGCCTCGATCGGCCTTGAAAACAATGTATGAAATGAAAAAGTTAGTGAAAGTAAAGAAAAAGAATGTGACAATAGATGATGAAGTCATGTACCTGCGTCTACTGGCTGTTAACGCAAAGAAACGGGTTCCATTAGCAAGAGTTTTGTCGTATGAAAATGCACCTGTTCCGTTAAGCATGTTCACTGAAGATGGCAAGATGATATCATCGGCCAAATCGCATCTAGTGCCGTGCCTCGAGGGAATGGCCACGTCGGAAAAGATCACATTCCTGGCTGAATGTGACGCCATAGTATTTGATGGACATGCCTGCATCCAGATGATGACTGAGCCTACCCAGCACGTTGCAGTGGTGACATTTGAAGCAATGGCAAACAGCTTCTTCAACTACATTTTATGCCGAAGCAAGTTGTGCAACAGTGGTCACTCAGTCCAGCAAATACATGTTGTGTTCGACAAGTATCCTGACAGTAGCATCAAGGATCAAACACGAGAGAAACGTACAGCTGGTGTCCATGGAAGTGCCATTCAAGTAAGACCTGATATTCAAATCCCACCGAACTGGAAGCAATTCCTCAGTAACTGCAGGAATAAATCGAGCCTTGCACAGTTCTACACGACACACATGTGCAACAACGGAATGCTGCTTGATGATGATCAAGTCTTGATGATCAGCGGCGGCCAAGAAGACAAGATGATTGAAGTCACAAAGTCGTGTGTGACTGTAATCCCAGATTTAGAGACGACACAAGAGGAAGCCGACTCAAGAATAGTCCTACACACCGTTGAGGCTGCCCGGAGAGGTGCGAAAACGATTGTTATATCGAGTCCAGACACAGATGTACTTGTACTCCTGGTTCACCACCGGCTGCAGATAGTCGCAAGTAGCATCTTCATGTTGACAGGTCGGACCGGCAAATATGCAAGTTTGGTACGGTACATACCAGTACACGAGATATATGACAACATGAGTCCACCCCAAAGGATTCTACTTCTTCCGATGTATTGTATGACAGGATGCGAAACTACAAGTTCCTTCTTTTGTCATGGAAAGAAATCTGCATTTCGCATTGTGAGTCAGAAAGCTTCCGACTATGGTGCATTGGCAACATTGGGAACAACAGAGGAACTGTTCAGCACACAGTTGACTCAGTGCATGAGGTTTGTTGGGGAGATGTATGGAAAGAAAGGGTGTGTATCTCTGAACAAATTGCGATGTGAGAAAGCCGAAAGGAATGTATGTGGGAAGAAGCTGCCGCATACTGAAAACAGTTTCCATTGTCATGTGATGCGGTGTTTGTATCAGCTGATGATTTGGCGCAAAGCTAACATTCTGGATTCAGTTATGGCCGACCCTGTCTTGTTCGGGTATGAAAGAGTATCAGAAACAGGTGCACTCCAGCCGAAACTAATGAGTCAGTCACCAGCGGCACCTGAATTATTGAACAATCTGGTATGTGACTGTGCCAACTGGTGTGCAGAAGAGTGTTCATGCCACTTGAATGAGCAGACTTGTACAGTCGCTTGTACATGTGAAGCATGGAGTGTTTGGGGGAGAATGTGTGCTCAAACCCATTGACGGTGGAAGTGGTGGAGACTTTACGACTTGACGAAGTGGACAGTGACTGACATACATGTGACATTTAATTTTCACTGAGTAGGACAATGATATTCAGCAACCGTTTCATTTATGTACAATAAGTCATGACATATTTAGTGTAAGCTAACTCTTAATAAGATGAGGTAGTATATTTGAGTTCCGTTTTTTACAGTAAGTATTGGTACACTGTTAAATAATAACATTGTCAGCAATTTAATTATTTGCTGATGTGATTGGTTGTAACTTCTGTTTATCAGGTTGTAAATTCGAGTCGTTACTTAACGATATGAGGCATTATTTTAAGTTCAGTATTTACCGCAAATAAAAAGACACAGGCAATTTTTTAATTGGCAACAGTGAACTTATTTGCAGGTGTCCCACTATTTACTGTAAATACGGTAGGTGTATTGGTGCACTCTGTGTTTATCAAGTTAGCTGCCCATTCAGTACATATATATTCACAACTCCAACATATAGTTATAACGGAGGTGGAAATGTGCACCACAATGGAACTGTTGAATTAGAATGATATCATAATTATAATATGTATGTTGCAAATTATCATATTAAAGTTAATTAATGTGATCATACAGATAGGTGTGTATTTCCAAATACATCCAATGATTCAGTAACAATCATAGAAATGTGCAACACCATAGATGTACTAATATAATTGTTTACGAAACGTGAATACATGCACAATTATCGCTGTTTGCAATTTCTGCTATATTAAAAATACTGATATGCCATAAAGGACTTAAAGTACTGTGAGAAATATGATACTATCAGAAGATGGATGATCGAAATATGAATACAGATAAACACAGTGTAAAAATAGCCATACTTCACGTCGCAATTACGTGTTATATTTGCTTTGTCGCATCATTATATGTTTGAAAATTCTTAATATTGGGCGAAAAATGTGAAAAAAAGTAACCGTCTTGGAACGGTCAGCCGATGTTTATGTTTTTCATGTCAAATAATGGTTTGATAATAACATGCAGTATCATTTCTATCTATAAAGACCTTGTGTGCATTACATTTGTTACCGTTTTCTCTAAATTGGAGGATTCCAGTTTTCCACTACAAAAATCAGTGTTTTAACCCAAACAATCTCAGCCCGCACAAAAATGCCGCAACTGCATCATTGGTTTTCTGATTCCTGACGCCAAGACGAACATTTTGATATATGACAACCTATGTTGTTATTCCGGTTGACCCTAATCCTTAACCAGGCCTCTTTATGACATGTAGCTGCTCTACTAAGATCACCGTCGCATTGAGCAAGGCATCAAAATGAGCTCTATTTATAACTTCATGGATCGGAAGCAGAATCTTTTGGACGTGAAGGATGCAATTTTTGGTAAAAAATACGATACAATCCTAGTGTGAATGCAGCTCAAATAAAACATAGTCCTCAATGAAAGTACATGTACATGTATATGTTGTGACCATTCATTGGAACAGTTTCGATGAAACGGTTCAAATGAGTGGTTACAACATTATCTCTGAGGTAAATGTAAATTATTTAGAAATGTCTGCCAATAAAATGGTGTATCCTCGGGATGCTAATGGTTAGGTTAATACTTGTATTTAGATGGATGCGATGCACCAGTAATCATTTATTTCCCCCAAAATGCATTATTTCATATAGAACTAACGAATGCATATATTTGATGATTAAAAGTATGCAGAATTATTATACTGAATTTATTACATTATCACAGCCAAAATGGCTGTGATAATGTAATAAATTCAGTATAATAAAAATTAATAAATTTATCTTTAAATTGAAAATTTCTCCCTCAAAGTGTACTTAGTAAGAAAAGTATACTTTGCAAGTTTGGTGAAATAGGCTACAGACCTTATTCAGTTTGCAGCCAATGTTGCAAGGGCCTATAGTATTCTCAGTTTAGTCGTCCAAATATTCCTGATACTGATACTTATTCTAAATAGCAGAGTAGCTTAAGTCCAAAATCGACTTGATCGTGACAGACTGGAAGAAAGCACCAAATTTGGCACAGTTGTACCTTAGGTGAATACAAACATTTTTAGTGGGGGGGGGTTTAAAGGTCAAGGTCAAGGTCAGGTCAAGGTCAAAGGTCAAACTATAGTAAAAAACGGGTATGTTCTATTAATTCATATAATAGTACTCAGGAACTATGTTGAATGATGTAAATTGTTGGAATGCATCATCATATGAATTTGCATGATTACACCATTGTCAGCTTTAACAATAAAGGTCAAGGTCAACATACAATTCAAGGTCAAGATCATTTTTTGTCGAAAATCGTCAGAATTCGCTTAATTTTCCCGCAAACAATCGATAACTGAGGGTCAATTGTTGTTCCTATGTGTTTATTCATTTGCCCATATTGACTGCTGATACATTGCCATACTCTGGGGTCAAGGTCATATGTTAGAACTCAAGGTCAAAACGATAAACTGGATTCAGAACTATAACAGTAATTTGAATGATCCAAATATTACTTTATCTAATATGCGAAAATCATACGTGATATCACTTTACTATAGAACTTTGATGCGAGGAGTTCATTTGTGACATTTATTTTGTGATTAAAGGTCAATGTCAACGTATAAGATCCAGGTCAATTTCGATTTGGCTCAACATTGTGGGGATTCGCTTAACAAACAAAAACTGTCTCAACTAGATGGCCGCGGCCCGCATGTCGCGCCCTATGAATGCCGTATAGAGAAATAAAGAAAAATCCAGATGCATAATGACGGACACACATATGGTCGCAAATGGATGATGATTAATCAGTATGTGAAGTTTCAACTCAATCCGACTTACGGTTGCAGATATAATGTGTATCTGAAAACTTTAACGCATATCCGGACGGACGAACGGACGGACGAACGAACGAACGAAAGAACGGCAAAGCGCCGACTATATCGCGCTTGCCGCTTTATCAAGCGGGCGCGACAAAAATGACGTATATACTTATATTTTGTGCAAAAAAGGTTCACATGTAACACATTATGGCCGCCAATAACTTACAATATCATTCAAGTTACGAAGTGTTAGAACCTGAAGACCAGTTAACCAATGCGGTATGCGAACGATTCAATGAGGACGGTTTAGTACATGTATGTCCAACGCAAATCAGAGATTCAATATATACGACAGGAGCGATAGACAATCTAGATTATAATCCTACATCACAAACAGCTGAAGGGTCTTTCCATGGAACAAGTCTGAGCTTATTCCAAACCCCGACAATATCTAACATAGGAACACTAAGGCGACCTATCACAATACCTCCGCTTGCATACAGAAAATACATCTCTACCAGACAATTACATGATAGTTCCTGCTGTGGCATGCAACACGGACACTGTATCTGTTGTTGTAACAGTATGTGATATACAAGAGATCACAGACACGTTAAATTCAGCGAAAGAGGAGGAGAATAAGTGGTTAGACAATAGACTACCGCTCCTAGAAAAAGACACACTGGAAAAGGATGACTACATATCTTGGGCTGCACATCACGCTGATCGGCAAACAAACGTCACATACCCACCTGGCATAAGCGCTCTATTGCCACTCTTCTACGAGAAGGCAGCAAACGATCTCGATGGTGAAGCATGGGATGGAAACTATAAAGTCAATCACACAATTACGCAATCCTGGTCAAATACCAGTGATTATTAGTGATCAGTCGAAATTTGCCCTGGCAAAATATGCACAATGGTATTGGCCAGACACTCTCGGGGAGTCCCACTATATCATGATGTTGGGAGGTTTGCACACGGAAATGGCTCTCTGGAGAATGGTTGCGTGTATGTTGGAAGGTTCTGGTTGGTGCACAGCTCTAAATGAGAGTGGTGTCGCTACGATCGGGACTGCAGACTCGTTTCTAAAGGTAGCCCATCTCACGAAGACACGACATGCACATCAGGTGACGGCCATGTCTCTAGGCAAACTGCAGCGGGATGCATTCAACGATCAACACACATCAGGCGACAACATGTTTGATGAATGGAAGTCGGAAATGGCGACACGGAGTCCAACGTTCGCGTTCTGGGAAAACATCATGCAGATGGAACTCCTAGTACTGATATTCGTCAGGTCACACAGTGAGCACAACTTTGCACTCTACATTGAAGCCACGGAAGCGCTAGCACCATGGTTCTTTGTGCTAGACCATACGAACTATGCCCGATGGCTGCCCGTGCATATTAGGAATAT
This sequence comes from Conchocele bisecta, assembly GCA_029237695.1. Lineage (NCBI taxonomy): Eukaryota > Metazoa > Mollusca > Bivalvia > Lucinida > Thyasiridae > Conchocele > Conchocele bisecta. The sequence continues at coordinate 27,413,361 of CM055275.1, read as the reverse complement.
AAAGGCCCTTACTAACGAAGTGAGAGGTGTCCTCAAAAAGAACAGGTTCCTCAGAAAGACGACGCGGAAGTTTTCTGCCATGCCGCTTGACCAAGCACATGAGCAAAACAACGAAACCGTAAAGGGATTGGGTGGTGCTGTCGGTCTCACCGAAAATCCCGCAGCATTTAAACGGTGGATGATTGCAGGTCCCGAGCAGGCCAGGATCCTGACAGAGTTTGAGGAAGTACCCGACTCCCGTGATTTACAAACTGATAGCCATGAACAGGGTCATTCATCTCAAGAAAGATTTCAAAGGCAGGTGAACAATATGACCCAGACAATAGCCACAATGGGTAACCCATTCAGCGACACATCAGGTGAACTAATGACACTGGATACTCATGATTGTCTGGATGGTGCGGCTGTCCATGCACTGCACAGAATGGATGTATTGGGAAAGCAGCAGTATTCGACGTATGTCAGCGATGTACTAGTTGAAAGGAAAGAATCGATCCACAAGGCTATTAAGAAAAACAAACTGCCATTATTTAAGAGTTTGAACATGACATCCGTGAAATCAAGATCGAAACAACAATTTCAGGAAATAAAGAGCGATTGCAATCTGTTCAGCCAGCTGTTCGTTGCTGCCCAGGTCCGAGATACGAAATTGGAGGACTTCGTCGCACACGAGAACCACCCATGGCCACCAGCATTGTCGCAGCATGGGCGACTTAGACTACCAAGCAACAAGTCAGAGCTGCTAGCATGTCTTGAACAAGGTGAGAATGCGAAGCACCATTGAAGTGGACACTAAGGTCGTAGATGGTGCGGCTATGGTACATGCCCTCCCACACGAAAGCAAATCTACGTTTGGCGAAAATAACGACACTATCTTTATCCCGTGAACAGAAAGGCAGCTTGAAAACTGTTCCAGGATTGATATCGTTTGGGACACGTATCGAAGTGACAGTCTGAAAGTCGAAACCAGAGAGAAACGCGGAAAGAGAATACGAAGAAAGGTGTCATGAAGTACAAAGCTACCCACAAACTTTGTCGGATTCCTTCAAGATGACAGAAACAAAGAAGAACTGTTCGCAATGTTGTCAGATGATGTAGCCAATCACGATTATATAGCTACCAAGACAGTAAACATTACCGCAGGTCGAGACGTGAAATCCAATCGTGTTAACATTACTCTCGAGGAGTGCGATCACGATGCAGCAGATACTAGGCTATGCCTTCATGTACATGATGCGCTAAAGGAGGGAGCGAATTCTATTCTCGTCCGAACTGTAGACACTGACGTGATAGTAATATTGGTAGGCGTGGTCCATGCCATTCTACAGGTCAATCCACAAGTGCAATTATGTGTGGGCTTTGGTACAGGCAAACACTTCCGCTACATCAATATCAACTCCATCTGCCAGAAGCTAGGAGCGGATAAATCTCGCGCCCTGCCACTTTTCCATGCCTTTACTGGTTCAGATGTGACATCCCAGTTCTGTGGAAAGAGCAAGAAGACAGCATGGAAGACGTGGCAAGCATACCCGGCGATTACCGAAGCATTCACTATCTCACCCTTCGTTCCAATGGACATCACGTCTCCAACTTTCGGAATTGTTGAAAGGTTTACATGTGTCATGTATGACAACACAACGCAACATGATAAGGTAAACGATCTTCGACAGGACCTCTTCACCGGCAAGGTGAAGATGATGGAAAAGCTACCCCCAACACAGAGTGCATTGCTCCAACATGTAAATAGAAGTATATATCAGGCAAGTATTTGGATTGAATGTCTGAAGCCAGTTGTGGCTGCACCAAACCCAGGAGGGTTTGGCTGGACTAGATCAGACACGAGATGGTTTCCAACTTGGACAACACTACCGGCTTCCTCTGTTAGTTGCAGGGAACTAGTGAAGTATGGCTGCAAGGCGACCCCAATCTGCTCAAAGAACTGCATGTGCAAGAATGCTGGTCTGGAGTGCACCTCATTGTGCTACTGTCGTGGTAATTGTGAATCTCGGTGATACTGGCCTCTTGGGTGCACCAGGGTTGGATTAGGTCGGGACTTGAACTAGTACTAGGAGTCATATGCCAACAAAACAAACGTTATGACACTTAAAACTAGTGAAAGCCCATTCACATGCAAATCAGTTATGGCATTGGCCACCTGTGACTACTAAATAATAACAATATATAACTATAATGATTTCCAAAGTGTTAATACAGAACAAGCGAAGCGAAATCGAATGATGTCCACTCGTATTTGGATGTCTTTCAGCAGTGTAAAACATTCAGATCATGCTGTTGTAGTCTTAATATATGGAATAGTGTACCTTCATGACATATGACTTTGAACTAACATTTACATTGGCATGATAGCGTCATTCATATTAATTTTTAGCGGAAATTAAGCAAATATCCGACTATTTTGAGCAAAAATAAATGACATTGACCTTGATCTTATACATTGACCTTGACATGTAATCACATAATAAATGTCACAAATGAACTCATCGTGTCAAGGTTCAATAGTAAAGTGATATCACATATGTCCTTGACCTTGATATTGTATGTTGATATTGACCTTTATTGTTAAAGCCGACAATGGTGGAATCATGATAATTCATCTGGTGATCCATTCCGACAATTTGCATCATTCAACATAGTTCCTCAGTGCTATTACATGAAATAAAGAGAACATACCCGTTTTTTCACTATTGTTTGACCTTTGACTTTGGCCTGACCTTGACCTTTAAAATCGGGTACCCCCCCACTCAAAAAAATTGTATTGTCATCAAGTACAACTGTGCCAAATTTGGTGCTTTCTTCCAGTCTGTCACAATCATTCCCCTAACCGACTCCACTAAAACAAGGTGTATGTACATTGTTACATTGCTTTCTAATTGAGACAATCAGGAGTTACACTATCTGCATAATCTAACATTTATACTGATTTAATATCATTAAATCAACACAAATGTTAGATTATATTTATTGTTTAAGCACAGCACAATACGGTTAAGCTGTAATGACCACTTAGCGTCTTTTACCGGCCTCATTTGAATATTACACTAGTGTTATTGCACTGTGAAAGTCTATTTTGTGCAATCATGCAAATTATTTACTCATAAAAAATGTTGACAATGTCTTCAGACAGACTAGGATCTACAGGGTGTCCCAAAAAAAAACGGTAACCTCATTCAAATGCTATAACTTTTTATGCCCCCGCCGCCGAATGGTGAGGGGGGCATATAGTGTTACCGGCGTCCAACGTCCCGAAACCTTAACACTCTGGTAAATGGTTTCCTTGCTCGGATCTGCTTCACATCTCATACAAGCATTGCTCCAAAGGTCCTTTGCCACCCTATGACAAATCCACAATCGTCCCGCCCCCGCTAAGCCCAGGGTCAAGGTCACATACTTGGTGCGTTCGAAACCTTAACGCTCGAATAATGGCTTATAAGTTCTGTTTCCTGGCTCGGACCTGCTTCACATTTCACACATTGAGTGCTCCAATGGTCCTCTACCGCCCTGTGACAAATCCACATTCGTCCCTCCCCCGCTAAGCCCAGGATCAAGGTCACATACTTTGTGCGTTCGAAACCTTAACACTCGGGTAAATGGCGTATAATTATACCCCCACAAACAAATTTGGGGGGTATATAGGAGTCAGCTTGTCGGTCGGTCGGTCGGTCGGTCGGTCGGTCTGTCGGTCTGTCGGTCGGTCTGTTGGAAATTCCCTTCCGCTCTATATCTTCTACACCGATGCAATGATTATCAAATTGCTTGGCACAAATGTTTCTCATGATGAGAAGGTGTGTCGCGATCAATAACCACGCACCTACGTCCAAGATCAAGGTCACAGTTGAAGGTCAAAGGTCAAACGTATTGAAATTCCCTTCCGCTCTATATCTTCTACACCGATGCATGGATTATCAAATGGCTTGGCACAAATGTTTCTCATGATGAGACGGTGTGTCGCGATCAATAACCACGCACCTACGTCCAAGGTCAAGGTCACAGTTGAAGGTCAAATGTCAAACCTATTGAAATTCCCTTCCGCTCTATATCTTCTACACCAATGCATGGATTATCAAATGGCTTGGCACAAATGTTTCTCATGATGAGAAGGTGTGTCGCGATCAATAACCACGCACCTACATCCAAGGTCAAGGTCACAGTTGAAGGTCAAAGGTCAAACCTATCGAAATTCCCTTCCGCTCTATATCTTCTACACCGATGCATGGATTATCAAATGGCTTGGCACAAATGTTTCTCATGATGAGAAGGTGTGTCGCGATTAATAACCACGCACCTACGTCCAAGGTCAAGGTCACAGTTGAACGTCAAAGGTCAAACCTATTGAAATTCCCTTCCGCTCTATATCTTCTACACCGATGCATGGATTATCAAATGGCTTGGCACAAATGTTTCTCATGATGAGAAGGTGTCGCGATCAATAACACGCACCTACGTCCAAGGTCAAGGTCACAGTTGAAGGTCAAAGGTCAAACATATTGAAATTCCCTTCCGCTCTATATCTTCTACACCGATTATCACATTATGCCCAGGGTGAAGGTCACAGACTTGATTCGTAACGCTCGGCTAAATGGCTTATAATGAAAAATGCCTCGTTTTCTTTGGCTGCCAGTGGGGGTATTCGTGTGCCGACAGGCCACATTTCTAGTTTCTGTTTCCTTGCTCAGATCTGATTCACATTTCACACACACAGTGTTCCAATGGTCCTCTGCCACCCTGTGACAATTCCGCATTTGTCCCGCCCCCGCTAAGCCCAGGGTCAAGGTCACAGACTTGGTGTGTTCGAAACCTTAACGCTCGGGTAAATGGCCTACAATTTCTGTTAAATTGCTCGGATCTGCTTCACATTGCACACACGCATTACTCCAATAGTCCCCTACAGCCCTGTGACAAATCCGCATCTGTCCCGCCCCCGCTAAGCCCAGGGTGAAGGTCACAGACTGGGTGCGTTCGAAACCTTAACGCTCGAGTAAATGGCTTATTATGTCCCCGCCACCGAATGGTGAGGGGGGCATATAGTGTTACCGGCGTCCGTACGTACGTAACGTACGTAACGTACGTAACGTACGTAACGTACGTAACGTACGTAACGTACGTAACGTACGTACGTCCGTACGAAACCTTAACGCTCGGGTAAATGGCTTATAATTTCTGTTTCCTTGCTCGGATCTGCTTGACATTTCACACACGCATTGCTCCCATGGTTCTCTGCCACCCTCTGACAAATCCACATTCGTGCCGCCCCCGCTAAGCCCAGGGTCAAGGTCACAGACTTGGTGCGTTCGAAACCTTAGCGCTGGGTAAATGCCTTATAATTTCTGTTTCCTTGCTCGGATCTGCTTGACATTTCACACACGCATTGCTCCAATGGTTCTCTGCCAACCTGTGACAAATCCACATTCGTGCCGCCCCCGCTAAGCCCAGGGTCAAGGTCACAGACTTGGTGCGTTCGAAACCTTAACGCTGGGTAAATGCCTTATAATTTCTGTTTCCTTGCTCGGATCTGCTTCACATTTCAAACACGCATTGCTCCAATGGTCCTCTGCCGCCCTGTGACAAATCCACATTCGTGCCGCACCAGCTAAGCCCAGGGTCAAGGTCACAGTCTTGGCGCGTTCGAAACCTTAACGCTGGGTAAATGCCTTATCATTTCTGTTTCCTTGCTCCGATCTGCTTCACATTTCACACACGCATTGCTCCAATGGTCCTCTGCCGCCCTGTGACAAATCCACATTCGTGTCGCCCCAGCTAAGCCCAGGGTCAAGGTCACAGACTTGGCGCGTTCGAAACCTTAACGCTGGGTAAATGCCTTATCATTTCTGTTTCCTTGCTCCGATCTGCTTCACATTTCACACACGCATTGCTCCAATGGTCCTCTGCCGCCCTGTGACAAATCCACATTCGTCCTGCCCCCGCTAAGCCCAGGATCAAGGTCACAGACTTGGTGCGTTCGAAACCTTAACGCTGGCCGTGGGTAAATGCCTTATAATTTCTGTTTCCTTGCTCGGATCTGCTTGACATTTCACACACGCATTGCTCCAATGGTCCTCTGCCACCCTGTGACAAATCCACATTCAAATATGCCTTGTTTTCTTTGGCTGCCAGCGGGGGCATTCGTGTGCCGATAGGCCACATTTCTAGTAATTTCTGTTTCCTTGCTCGGACCTGCTTCACATTTCACACACGCATTATTCCAATAGACCCCTACCGCCCTGTGACAAATCCGCATCTGTCCCGCCCCCGCTAAGCCCAGGGTCAAGGTCACAAACTTGCTCGGACCTGCTTCACATTTCACACATGGAATGCTCCAATGGTCCTCTACCGCCCTGTGACAAATCCACACTCGTCCCGCCCCCGCTAAGCCCAGGATCAAGGTCACAGACTTCGTGCGTTCGAAACCTTAACGCTCGGGTAAATGGAGTATAATTTCTGTTTCCTTGCTCGGATCTGCTTCACATTGCACACACGCATTGCTCTAATGGTCCTCTACCATTCTGTGACAAATACACAATCATCCCGCCCCCGCTAAGCCCAGGGTCAATGTCACATACTTGGTGCGTTTGAAACCTTAACGCTCGGGTAAATGTCTTACATTGTCTTTTTACTTGCATGGATCTAGTTGATATTTCACACACGCATTGCTCTAATGGTCCTCTACCACCCTGTGACAAATCAATTATCGTCCCACCCCCGTTAATCCCAGGGTCAATGTCACATACTTGGTGTGTTCGAAACTCGGGTAAATGTCTTATAATGTGTGTTTCCTTGCATGGATCTGCTTGATATTTCACACACCCATTGCTCTGAAGTTCAGCTATTATGCTGTGACAACAGATCCATGCTTCTCTGGCCCTTTGCTTGTTTTCAAATATGCCTCGTTTTCTTTGGCTGCCAGTGGGGGCATTCGTGTGCCGACAGGCCACATTTCTAGTTTTATTCTAAGACATTGAAAGTGAAAAGTGAATGGCTTAAGTCCTTAGCAACAGCTAAGGTCATATAGAGACGGGACCATGGTTTAAAGTCTCATCTGACAGACCAGTGAGATCGAACCTCCGGATTGGAAGTCAGGTTTTCTAACCCCTAGGCCACAACCAATCCCTCCCAAGATATTGAACCGTTTCATTTTCAGAGAATATCAGCTGTGGACTGTCTTTCTTATTCTATGTTTCATTTGGCAGATAGGCTCAACACAACAAGTGACGTCACTGTTTATTGATAGCGTCATTTTTTGCACTCTGCTAAAAACCGTAAAATCGACGAATGTGTCCAACACCAATAATTCAGAGACATGGTGTTTCCAGGCCAATTTTTAGCTCATCTGCACGAAGTGCAGAAGAGCTTATGGCACACCCCCGGCGTCGTCGGCGTCGGCGTCGGCGTCGTCGGCGTCGGCGTCGGCGTCCACAAACTTAACGTTGGGGTAAATGTCAAGGTCACAAACTTAGCACATTCATAAACATAACGTTGGGGTAAATGTCTTATAACTTCTGTTTCCTTTCATGGAACGCCTTGCTATTTCATACAAGCATTCCTCAGATGACATTTACAGGGAATACCTTCATATTTCATACATGCATTCATCTGATGATACTCTATCGTGCTATAGCAAATCCATGACCCACCGCCACCCCTTTCCCCAATGTCAAGGTCACAGACTTAAGCACATTCATAAACCGAATATGGTCATGTCTATTTAAAATCGAAGGTATCAAAGAGGCGATCGCTCTGGTTCATTTTATGTCGAAATTGGATGGTCATGTCATCCAAGATGGCCGCCGAAAGGTCAAAAGGTCGTTCTTTTATTATAGATTTCAAAATTCTTCTTCACACGAACCGCTTGGCCCATGGTGGCCAAATTTCACAGTTATGGTCCATGGGTGAAGCCTTTTCAGATTTATTAATACGGATGTCGTCGCTAATCCAAGATGGCCGCCGTCTAAAAATAGCAATAATTCTTAAAAAAATCTTCTTCTCATGAACCGCCAGCCGGATTTCGATGTAGAATGTTCTTTCAAAGGTGTTAAAATGGTGACCCCAGGGTCAATAATGGGCGTACCCCGTGGGGTCAAATTTATTTTTGACTATATGTTCATGTCATAAATCAAATTGAAGGTATCGATGAGGCGATTGCTTTGGTGCAATACTTGTCGGAATCGGATGTTTATGTCATCCATGAGTGCCGCCAAAAGGTCCATTTATTCGAGATTTTGAACGTCTTTTTCTCAGGAACCACGTGGCCGATGCTGGCCAAACTTCATAGTAAGCTAAGATCCTTGGGTGAAGCATTTTCAGATTTGGTAAAATGAGAGTCATCGCTTAATCCAAGATGACCGCCATCTAAAAATAGCACAATCTTTTTAGAACACGTATTAACTCAATGTCACATTCTCCTCTGCGGCCAATTGTATAAACCTTGGTTAAATGCTAACCACTAGTTAAATCCGTGGTTAGGTTAAATATTTGGTTAAATTATTGGTTAGCGATTGTATAAAACTCCGGTTAAATTTTAACCATGATGTTTCTGGTTAAATTTAACCGACATACAGAAGCCTGGTTAAATTTTAACCTAGCTCTTCGGAGAAAACAAAATGGCGGCCTTTCGGTATATTCGCTCCACATTGATTAAATAAGTTGTTATTTTTACCGCATTGACAATCTATTTATACATCCAGCCGCAGTATCAGTGAACATTACGTCACTATATAACAGTGTCGCATACGTGTTAACTCCAGTACACACACGCGGTAACCATGGTAACGACAATAATTCAATACACGCGATCAGTGTCAGTGTTTTAGAAGGCAGTTTCACGGACTTTATGGCTGATTCAGTGACTGTCAATTTTAGCAACTATACAACTTATTATTGTTTATGGACATTAAGAAACGTGTATGGAGTTTGAAAACAAGCAAAGTATTATTATTCCATGACGACATGAACATGATGAAGCATGGGCCATGGCTGGCAGGCAGTGTCGAAAGCCGAGGGATAACGTGGAGATACACAGAATACAGATACAGGTAGTACGGGGCGCCAAGTGGGACATGGCTCAATTTTGTGCCACAAAATTCATTTTTGTGCCACAAAATTCAATTCTGTGTCACAAAATTCACTTTTGTGCCACAAAACTCAATTCTGTGCACAACACTCAATTCTGTGTCACAAAATTCACTTTTGTACCACAAAATTCAATTCTGTGCCACAAAACTCAATTCTGTGTCACAAAATTCACTTTTGTGCCACAAAATTCAATTCTGTGTCACAAAATTCAATTATGTCAATTCTGTGTAACAAAATTCAATTCTGTGTCACAAAATTCAATTCTGCACACGCATGTAAGAAGGACTACCATTGGTCAGAAACTGCACTGGAGAAATGGGTCACGGTCGCTGATCTACACATTCAATGTCGATGATTCATTTCTCATTCTGCCGATGATTCATTTCTCATTCTGCTATTTTGCTTCAACTATCTCCAAACAGTCAAACGTTGACAAACCCATTCGTATTTAAACTCATTTGCGTTATAATTGTACACATAATTCATGTACATGTAGATCTCCCGCGAGTACAGACCTCGTTTATTGTGTATCGCAAGGTACATCTGCCCCAGTTAAATCAATAATACACGCGCTGTGACCTGTGTTCTGACTGCTGTCTGTGTTTATAAACAGAATGTGTGTATTGGGCCATTTGAGGAAACCATTTGTAGTATTTGTGTAGATACCATGGATACTAAGATGGTGTATACTGTAAATAATGCATGTAGACACATAGTTGCGAACACGTAACTTCGCAACTAGTAGACACAGATCCAATACCATTTGTTTCACAAGGTTAGATCTACTGTTAGAATACGACGTCATCTAATGTCATTTTCGAGCATAAAACGTTACCTGATAAATAGAATACCAGACTAGTGTATTTTAATATCAAGTTTATCAGGCTCGGCTCGGAAACGGTAGGAATTCCTCGGCAAGCCTCGGAATTCCTACGCGTTTCCTAGCCTTGCCTGATAAACTTGATATCAAAATACACTAGCCTGGTATTCTCTATATAGGGCATGCTCTCAGGTCTAGCTATGTCCCGCGCTACTTTATGTTTGACCCTGTTTACTATAATTGAGGGAAAATTCTGAATATTTTTCTTATTTCTCTTCTTCAAAGTATATATACTTATATGGTGTGACCACTCATTTTTAATCATAATATAACCAAAATAACTGTCCATAAAGAAGTATAATATTGATATATTGGGTTATATCTTCGCATTGAAATATTTAAACCTGCAAGTGTACTCCACCATCTAGTAAAATGGACTAAGACCGATCTCAACCAATCAACGTAGAGATGACATAGACTATCCTACGCAAACTAATTTTTGTGGACAAAAATGAATTCTGTCCCACAAAACTGAATTTTCTTCACAAAATCAATTCTGTCTTACAAAATTGAATCCTTTATAACAAAAATGAATTTTGTATACGAAACGTATGCAGAATTGAATTTTGTGACACAGATTGAATTTTGTGACACAGAATTGAATTTTGTGACACAGCATTTACGGGGCGCCAAGTGGGACATGGCTCAATTTTGTCAACAAAATTCATTTTTGTGCCACAAAATTCAATTCTGTGCCACAAAATTCACTTTTGTGCCACAAAAATTCAATTCTGTGTAACAAAATTCAATTCTGTGCCACAGAATTCAATTCTGTGCCACAAAATTCAATTCTGTGTCACAAAATTCAATTCTGTCAATTCTCCGCACTACGCATGTAAGAAGGACTACCATTGGTCAGAAACTGCACTGGAGAAATGGGTCACGGTCGCGATCTACATTCATGTCGATGATTCATTTCTATTCTGCGGATGATTCATTTCTCATTCGCCATTTTGCTTCAACTATCTCCAAACAGTCAAACGTTGACAAACCCATTCGTATTTAAACTCATTTGCGTTATAATTGTACACATAATTCTGTACATGTAGATCTCCCGCGAGTACTGACGTCATGTATTGTGTATCGCAAGGTACATCTGCCCCAGTTAAATCAATAATACACGCGCTGTGGCCTGTGTTCTGACTGCTGTCTGTGTTTATAAACAGAATGTGTGTATTGGGCCATTTGAGGAAACCATTTGTAGTATTTGTGTAGATACCATGGATACTAAGATGGTGTATACTGTAAATAATGCATGTATACACATAGTTGCGAACACGTAACTTCGCAACTAGTAGACACAGATAAAATACCATTTGTTTCACAAGGTTAGATCTACTGTTAGAATACGACGTCATCTAATGTCATTTTCGAGCATAAAACGTTACCTGATAAATAGAATACCAGACTAGTGTATTTTAATATCAAGTTTATCAGGCTCGGCTCGGAAACGGTAGGAATTCCTCGGCAAGCCTCGGAATTCCTACGCGTTTCCTAGCCTTGCCTGATAAACTTGATATCAAAATACACTAGCCTGGTATTCTCTATATATGGGCATGCTCTCATAGGTCTTAGCTATGTCCCGCTACTTTATGTTTGACCCTGTTTACATAATTGAGGGAAAATTCTGAATATTTTTCTTATTTCTCCTTCAAAGTATATTACTTATAGGTGTGACCACTCATTTTTAATCATAATATAACCAAAATAACTGTCCATAAAGAAGTATAATATTGATATATTGGGTTATATCTTCGCATTGAAATATTTAAACCTGCAAGTGTACTCCACCCATCTAGTAAAATGGACTAAGACCGATCTCAACCAATCAACGTAGAGATGACATAGACTATCCTACGCAAACTAATTTTTGTGGACAAAAATGAATTCTGTCCCACAAAACTGAATTTTCTTCACAAAACTCAATTCTGTCTTACAAAATTGAATCCTTTATAACAAAAATGAATTTTGTATACGAAACGTATGCAGAATTGAATTTTGTGACACAGAATTGAATTTTGTGACACAGAATTGAATTTTGTGACACAGCATTTACGGGGCGCCAAGTGGGACATGGCTCAATTTTGTCAACAAAATTCATTTTTGTGCCACAAAAATTCAATTCTGTGCCACAAAATTCACTTTTGTGCCACAAAATTCAATTCTGTGTAACAAAATTCAATTCTGTGCCACAGAATTCAATCTGTGCCACAAAATTCAATTCTGTGTCACAAAATTCAATTCTGTCAATTCTGCACACGCATGTAAGAAGGACTACCATTGGTCAGAAACTGCACTGGAGAAATGGGTCACGGTCGCCGATCTACACATTCAATGTCGATGATTCATTTCTCATTCTGTGATGATTCATTTTCTACATTCTGCCATTTTGCTTCAACTATCTCCAAACAGTCAAACGTTGACAAACCCATTCGTATTTAAACTCATTTGCGTTATAATTGTACACATAATTCATGTACATGTAGATCTCCCGCGAGTACTGACGTCATGTATTGTGTATCGCAAGGTACATCTGCCCAGTTAAATCAATAATACACGCGCTGTGGCCTGTGTTCTGACTGCTGTCTGTGTTTATAAACAGATGTGTGTATTGGGCCATTTGAGGAAACCATTTGTAGTATTTGTGTAGATACCATGGATACTAAGATGGTGTATACTGTAAATAATGCATGTATACACATAGTTGCGAACACGTAACTTCGCAACTAGTAGACACAGATAAAATACCATTTGTTTCACAAGGTTAGATCTACTGTTAGAATACGACGTCATCTAATGTCATTTTCGAGCATAAAACGTTACCTGATAAATAGAATACCAGACTAGTGTATTTTAATATCAAGTTTATCAGGCTCGGCTCGGAAACGGTAGGAATTCCTCGGCAAGCCTCGGAATTCCTACGCGTTTCCTAGCCTTGCCTGATAAACTTGATATCAAAATACACTAGCCTGGTATTCTCTATATATGGGCATGCTCTCAGGTCTAGCTATGTCCCGGCTACTTTATGTTTGACCCTGTTTACATAATTGAGGGAAAATTCTGAATATTTTTCTTATTTCTCCTTCAAAGTATATATGGTGTGACCACTCATTTGTAATCTAATATAACCAAAATAACTGTCCATAAAGAAGTATAATATTGATATATTGGGTTATATATTTTCGCATTGAAATATTTAAACCTGCAAGTGTACTCCACCATCTAGTAAAATGTATACTCAACAAAACTAGAAACGTCCCTGTTTTATAGCCGGTGTAGCTCTGTCTATGTATGTACCACATGTTCAAAGTACATGTATTTTAAACCGTGGCAATGTTCAGAATACGATCGTGTAGAGTTTAGCCGATACACACGGTTTACTTAGCGGCCAGTGACCGGAACGTTGATTTCCACTTTTTGCACGTGCACGCTATACTTGTCATCGATAAGGTGATTCAGTTCATGTCGTACCATTCATGCGATAGGGGCTATTCGGAAAATTAAAAAACTTTTTTAATTTTTCACTGTTTTCGATATGCCACGGCTTTCCGAAAACGAGCGAAATCAGGCAATTGGGATGCTTGCGGGTGGGATGGCCGCCAGGGCGGTCGCGCCTCGGTTTGGTTGCTGTCGGAAGACGATTGATCGTCTTGCAGCCCGGTACCAGCAGACTGGGGCTGTTCACGACCGGCAGCGACCTGGTAGGCCTCGTGTAACGACGGCTAGAGCCGATCGTTACATTACGTTGACGCACTTACGTCAACGTCGATTGGCAGCCACAGTCACTGCTAGGCGATACGGTGTCTCAGGGCAGACCATTCGCAACGGTTACGTCGTAACGCCCAATCAATCCGGGCACGCCGCCCGTACACTGGTCAGATAATGACCCAACGTCACCGTGCTGCCAGACTGTTATGGGCGCGACGTCATCTGAACTGGAGAAGGGCTGACTGGAACCGAGTTTTGTTCACCGATGAATCTCGGTTCACAGTTAGTCATGCTGACGGAAGATTATGGGTATACAGGCGTAAAAATGAAAGATTCACCGATTGTTGCATTGTTGAGAACAGGTTTGGGGGAGGGAGCGTAATGGTCTGGGGTGGGATCATGGGAAACCGGAAGAACAGATTTGGTTGTTGTACAGGGCAACATCAATGCACAACGTTATGTTGCAGATGTGCTAAATGCACATGCCTTACCATTTATCCGTCAGCATGGTCCTGGTGTGACATTGATGCACGACAATGCCCGCCCTCACGTAGCCAGGGTCACCACTCAATACTTACAGCAAAACAACGTCGACGTCATGCCATGGCCCGCGGTCTCCCCGGATCTCAATCCCATTGAGCACATATGGGATGAGCTGGGCCGCAAAGCACGAGCTAACCATCAGATTGACAATGTTCGCGATCTTACACGGGCGCGTTACAACGGGAATGGAGGAATTTGCCCAACGCACTGGTATTGCGTTACGTCACGTCGATGCGGCGTAGGATCATTGCATGCATTCATGCAAAATTGGTGGCCACACTCGGTACTAACGAGATTTATGAATTTGCCACATTACTTATTGAAATTCCATCTCTAAACATTAAGTAACACATTTCTGAGTTTTTGTGATTTTTGATTTTGACCCCTACCGCCCTTGGCCGGTTATCTCTCGAATATTTAACAAGATATCCAAATGCAATTTATTGGCTTTGATACAGAAATGAATGAACTTGTTTTTCCATTTTGATTTTTAAAAGTAACCCTTTTGGTTTTTGATGAATCTTTCCTTAAACATGGAGGGACGTTTCTAGTTTTGCTCAGTATACTAAGACCGATCTCAACCAATCAACGTAGAGATGACATAGACTATCCTACGCAAACTAATTTTTGTGGACAAAAATGAATTCTGTCCCACAAAACTGAATTTTCTTCACAAAACTTAATTCTGTCTTACAAAATTGAATCCTTTATAACAAAAATGAATTTTGTATACGAAACGTATGCAGAATTGAATTTTGTGACACAGAATTGAATTTTGTGACACAGAATTGAATTTTGTGACACAGCATTTACGGGGCGCCAAGTGGGACATGGCTCAATTTTGTCAACAAAATTCATTTTTGTGCCACAAAATTCAATTCTGTGCCACAAAATTCACTTTTGTGCCACAAAATTCAATTCTGTGTAACAAAATTCAATTCTGTGCCACAGAATTCAATTCTGTGCCACAAAATTCAATTCTGTGTCACAAAATTCAATTCTGTCAATTCTGCACACGCATGTAAGAAGGACTACCATTGGTCAGAAACTGCACTGGAGAAATGGGTCACGGTCGCCGATCTACACATTCAATGTCGATGATTCATTTCTCATTCTGCGGATGATTCATTTCTCATTCTGCCATTTTGCTTCAACTATCTCCAAACAGTCAAACGTTGACAAACCCATTCGTATTTAAACTCATTTGCGTTATAATTGTACACATAATTCATGTACATGTAGATCTCCCGCGAGTACTGACGTCATGTATTGTGTATCGCAAGGTACATCTGCCCCAGTTAAATCAATAATACACGCGCTGTGGCCTGTGTTCTGACTGCTGTCTGTGTTTATAAACAGAATGTGTGTATTGGGCCATTTGAGGAAACCATTTGTAGTATTTGTGTAGATACCATGGATACTAAGATGGTGTATACTGTAAATAATGCATGTATACACATAGTTGCGAACACGTAACTTCGCAACTAGTAGACACAGATAAAATACCATTTGTTTCACAAGGTTAGATCTACTGTTAGAATACGACGTCATCTAATGTCATTTTCGAGCATAAAACGTTACCTGATAAATAGAATACCAGACTAGTGTATTTTAATATCAAGTTTATCAGGCTCGGCTCGGAAACGGTAGGAATTCCTCGGCAAGCCTCGGAATTCCTACGCGTTTCCTAGCCTTGCCTGATAAACTTGATATCAAAATACACTAGCCTGGTATTCTCTATATATGGGCATGCTCTCAGGTCTAGCTATGTCCCGGCTACTTTATGTTTGACCCTGTTTACATAATTGAGGGAAAATTCTGAATATTTTTCTTATTTCTCCTTCAAAGTATATATGGTGTGACCACTCATTTGTAATCTAATATAACCAAAATAACTGTCCATAAAGAAGTATAATATTGATATATTGGGTTATATTTTCGCATTGAAATATTTAAACCTGCAAGTGTACTCCACCATCTAGTAAAATGTATACTCAACAAAACTAGAAACGTCCCTGTGTTTTATAGCCGGTGTAGCTCTGTCTATGGTATGTACCACATGTTCAAAGTACATGTATTTTAAACCGTGGCAATGTTCAGAATACGATCGTGTAGAGTTTAGCCGATACACACGGTTTACTTAGCGGCCAGTGACCGGAACGTTGATTTCCACTTTTTGCACGTGCACGCTATACTTGTCATCGATAAGGTGATTCAGTTCATGTCGTACCATTCATGCGATAGGGGCTATTCGGAAAATTAAAAAAACTTTTTTAATTTTCACTGTTTTCGATATGCCACGGCTTTCCGAAAACGAGCGAAATCAGGCAATTGGGATGCTTGCGGGTGGGATGGCCGCCAGGGCGGTCGCGCCTCGGTTTGGTTGCTGTCGGAAGACGATTGATCGTCTTGCAGCCCGGTACAGCAGACTGGGGCTGTTCACGACCGGCAGCGACCTGGTAGGCCTCGTTGTAACGACGGCTAGAGCCGATCGTTACATTACGTTGACGCACTTACGTCAACGTCGATTGGCAGCCACAGTCACTGCTAGGCGATACGGTGTCTCAGGGCAGACCATTCGCAACCGGTTACGTCGTAACGCCCAATCAATCCGGGCACGCCGCCCGTACACTGGTCAGATAATGACCCAACGTCACCGTGCTGCCAGACTGTTATGGGCGCGACGTCATCTGAACTGGAGAAGGGCTGACTGGAACCGAGTTTTGTTCACCGATGAATCTCGGTTCACAGTTAGTCATGTGCGGAGCTGACGGAAGATTATGGGTATACAGGGTAAAAAATGAAGATTCACCGATTGTTGCATTGTTGAGAAGAACAGGTTTGGGGGAGGGAGCGTTAAATGGTCTGGGGTGGGATCATGGGAAACGGAAGACAGATTTGGTTGTTGTACAGGGCAACATCAATGCACAACGTTATGTTGCAGATGTGCTAAATGCACATGCCTTACCATTTATCCGTCAGCATGGTCCTGGTGTGACATTGATGCACGACAATGCCCGCCCTCACGTAGCCAGGGTCACCACTCAATACTTACAGCAAAACAACGTCGACGTCATGCCATGGCCCGCGGTCTCCCGGATCTCAATCCCATTGAGCACATATGGGATGAGCTGGGCCGCAAAGCACGAGCTAACCATCAGATTGACAATGTTCGCGATCTTACACGGGCGTTACAACGGGAATGGAGGAATTTGCCCAACGCACTGGTATTGCGTTACGTCACGTCGATGCGGCGTAGGATCATTGCATGCATTCATGCAAATGGTGGCCACACTCGGTACTAACGAGATTTACTGAATTTGCCACATTACTTATTG
>CM055275.1:27337923-27395305 GCA_029237695.1 Conchocele bisecta | reverse complement strand
CAATTTCTTCCGTCACAGATCAATAGCCAGTCTGGTCACAAATACCATGAGCCTCATTCCTCACGTCAGTTACCAGACGTTATACTGGCCACACATACTATAAGTCAAATTTCTCCAGTCACATATCAGGAGAAATAATGGTCAGAAATGCCACAAGCTTCATTTCACCGATGACAAACCAGGAGCTGGACTAGTAACAAATGTGATAATCACCATTTCTCCAGTCATCGATGAGGAGCTAGACTGGACACAAATGACATGAGCCCCATTTCTCCAGTTAAAAAACAAAAGCTATACTGGTCACAGATAAACTTTTGGTTATTCCTACCTTGCCGAAGTGCTTCGATGCTGTCCATGTGTAGTCGTCTGGGATCTGTAACGTGATGGCAACATAATTATTGATGTACGTGATTTACAACTTTTTTAGCACTATTCTGTAACAGTCATTATAATAAAATACGAGAGAACTTCAATCAATATTCAGTATAGATGCAGGCACGATTGTTCTTGATGTGGGAGGAAACCAGAGAACCTATTTGTGGATCTTGCAACCACCGTGCAATCCCACCTACTGCACTGCGAAACCCGAATTGCATTGATGAGAAGTACTCTTGTCACCAATTGATATCACTAAGCTAATCCACTTGATAATAAAACAAGTTATTGCATAAAAACAATCAAGGTGAACACAAGTACTCAGTGACCTTGATGTTGAGCGGTCGGAAGTGGGTTGTAAGCAAAACAAAGCCCCATCCCTAGACACACATTGTATCAAAATTAGTTCATCAGTTATTAAAAATGAAAGGTTTTACTAAAGAATGCACATATGTACATGGCCGTATATGGACTAACGCTATATCCACTCTTGCCTATTGGCGACGGGATAATAACCGGACAAGTTAAATGATTCAATGAATTGGGCATTATGTTCAGTCAACAGATAATGTCCAACTGCAATTGGGGGAGACTGTCAAATCATAAATTCATAACTTCACACAAAATTTAAAGGGCTATCATATGCCGAGAATAGGATAACATTGCTATATTTCAGTATTGGATAGAATTTACTTTTAGTGATGGAACATGCACGGATGACATCATTTAAACAATTAATATATACAGTTTGTTTCAGAGCTATATTATAGATTGATAGCCTATTCAAGCATTTTATGCAAATATCCAGATTACATACCAGAGGTTGGGAAACAGGTGGCTCCTCAAAGACCTTCCGCACAGGATGCTCTTGATGTCCCATTACCTGGCCAGCATTTTCTACACTACCACCAATGGTAGAGTCAAAAGGCAACAGGGACCCTGCATATACAAGTACCACTATATAGATATATACAAATTATACAAAGCAACGTTGTTTGGACATTGACGTCATCCTGTTATAATTCCAGCACAAAAATATTTACAAAATTTCCTAACATTTGATTGGTCCGTTGCAAGTCTCCGTTCAAAATTTATATCCCAGTAAACTCCATGCCGAACTACTTTCCGTAATCGTCAGGCGCAGTTAAAATAGTTCTTAAGAAAACGGAAAATAAACACATTTTCTTGATGAATTTATTTCAAATGCTGGAATTATAATGAATGAATGGCCTTTTTTTTTTTTTCGAAAATTGTAATTTTTTATCACTTCGTCCAGTATTCCCGCGACTTTTCCAAGTTTATACCCCGATAAATTCCACAAAAAGGCCATTCATTCCTATATTAAATGTCATTAGAAGCGTCGGTGATTCTGTAAAATCACTGCAATTGTTCAAATCTGCTCTTGTTTGGTAATACAAAGTGTTTACAAAGAACGGTGATAAAAAATTACAATTTTCGAAAAAAAAGAAAAAAGAAAAAAGAAAAAAAGATTAGCATATAATATGGCACATTTATAGTATATTTGTTGCTAGTATTAAACCTATTTTACTTGGTGGAGACTTTCAACTTGAGGAGAAAATAGTAAATGACGTGTTTTAACTCAAACGTATTGGATATCTCAAAGGTTTCTGGGGGGGGGGGCGGGGGTGTGTATTCATGTGATAAACAACAGAATCGAAAACTCGGTTACATTTGATATGAGATTTATGAAACGAATCGCACATCCCGAGCCTCTGGCGAGTTGCATGAAATTACTGAAGAGTCAATGCAAAATCTATTGATATCCTGTACATATACACCAGCAAAAAAGGAAATATTTGTATACTATGTGTACTTACTAGGCAACCTGTGTATAACGCATTTGAAGTAGTAAGGCGGGATCTGGCCCTTCTCATTCCCAGGACTGAGAATGACTTTGTTGGATGAACGGAAAAACTTTATCCCATCTACAACAAGAGTGCCGCAAGTCACAAAATACGCCCGTCAAATATGGGCCAGACAGCGAAGATGCAGAAATGTGAAGCCGTCACCAAGGCAAGAAACATTAATGAGAATTTGAAAGTCTATAGCATTATTTCTTCATCACGTTGTGCTAAATATGTATACTAATTTAGGCAGAGATAGAAAAGTAGAGTGTAAAGTAGAAATGATAGGGAATTGGATACAATAATGTAGAAAAAATGGCTAAGTAAAAAGGGGTGATATTTTTGTTAAAACATATGTTTTCGGCATAAAAACACCAAGGTGCATATCTTCAATATGTGTAGAAGACGTGTGTATAGTTTCAGAACGATCGACTGAACGGTTTCGGAGGAGTTGTGTACACAAACTCTGTACCCTATATAGAATTGTATAGAAAAATGTAGAAAAAATGGCTCAGTTAAAAAGGTGATCTTTTTGTTAAAAAATATTTTTTCGGCATAAAAACACCAAGGTGCACATCTTCAATATGTGTAGAAGACGTGTGCATAGTTTCAGATCGATTGACAGAATGGTTTCGGAGGAGTTGTGTACACAAACTCTGTACCGTATATAGAACTGTATAGAAAAATGTAGAAAAAATGGTTATTAAAGTTAAAAAGGTGATATTTTTGTTAAAAAATATTTTTTCAGCATAAAAACAACAAGGTGCACATCTTCAATATGTGTAGAAGACATGTGTATAGTTTCAGATCGATCGACTGAACGGTTTCGGAGGAGTTGTGTACACGAACTATGCGTTTTTTGAAAGTAGAAGTTGGAGCAATTTTTCCCTCAACAGGAAATTGATATAAACTTAATTCATATACATGTATGTACAAAAACATGAGCATATGGATGCATGTCAGTAGGAGCTCACATGTACATATACATGGATCGATAAATAGATTTCAACACAAATGTCAATCATTTGATCTCGGGCACAATGGGTACATTAGCAGAAGTAGATGTGAATGATGATTTACAAGCATATGCAGTGTTCAGTAAATCTGCCTTACAGTGAGATATTAGATCGTTATAAACTTTAAAGCACATTTTACGGACTCACCGATAGTCGAACATACGCGAACGACCACCATCTCGACAACAACCATCTCTCAGTAACAGCCGATATTTTATATCCCAAATGGACGATTGCCTTTATGTATAACCTGCCTACAGCAGCAACCACTATACAACATCCAGTTGTGTGTCTTGACATGGGTGACTGTTATAGAGAGGTTGCACTGTATATAACTATTTAGCACAAACCTTTTATAGCTTTCCCCATGTCAACATAAATCAGGACTTCAGCACTGTTCCTGATACCTACAGCAGAAGTTATAAAACATTGTATGTAATATGTGAAAGTATGTGTAATTTCTATTAGCAGCACTTCATGTTTGTATGTTAAAAATTTATAAAGCGTGCAAGCCAAGAATGTAAAACTTACAGGTTACGAATTAGCACACTAATGACTGGTCGATATTTAGTGAATGTTGGATTAGTGTCTTTTGATATCATGTGTATCAAATGAGGCACGAAAATATGAAGTACCTCACAATTCGATTAATTTCAAATTGATCCTGATAAACTCTATATAGAACCAGATGGCCGCAGCCCACATGTCGAGCCCGCCGACGCAGATTTCGGACGGACACCCAGACGTCATAGTGATCACTATGTCTCGCTTTCCGCAACGCGGGCTCGACAAAAACAGTAGTCTTGTTATTTAATGCTACATAATGGGTTAACTGGTTTTCGTGGAAGGAAGACACTCTTTAGATTGTGGTTCTACACGGACGTCATTTGCTACTGCCATGCACTATTATTCAATCAAATGACTTAGCTGTATTGGATGTGGATACATATTACTGCTGAAGATGATGAAAACTAAGTGCACAGTGTGTTTAATTGAGGTGGTGGCTGGATCAATGGGGCTTACAGGTTGAGCAACCAGTGTAGATCCAGATCAGCCTGTGCTTCCGAACAACCTGATAAGAATATGCACTATACGCGAATACAGCACTGAAACACATATAATGCTTCTAACATGCAATATAGATCGTTATCAGGCAACATGAGTGGGCTACTTGATCATGAGCTATACTGAACACAAATCCTATGAGGCCAATTTCTTCCCTCACAGCCACAATTATGACATCTTCTTTGGTTTGTAGGAACTCCACAATATGCACATGCACAAAGTATGATTACATTAGGACACCATACATACCACTGACAACCCCCACTGTGCCGGGCTCCCCCACAGCGAAGTGGATATGATTTCTTCGCATTCGAGACAGGCCCTGCAACAAAATGATATGTGCCGAGGTTGGAGAACAGAAACAGTCTAAGGCTTAATCAGCTGTCAAAGACTTAAAATATAGCATTAGGTTTGCTAGAATAATTTTTTTCATTTTGTGTGTCAATGGTAGACCCCTATACAGACTATATGTGGATGTGTAAGGCTGAACAGTGTGTGCATGGTTAGGGAAGATTTTCGTCTTTATATTAATAATATCAGATGATCCCTGCTGTCCGACATACAAACTAAATATTAATTTCAAATTGATAACCATACCCAACTGCCTATATGGTGACAGATATATTGAGGATAAATATTTAATAACTACTTGCAGTATAATATTGTAATTACCTGTGTCTGAATGCTGGCCCATGACGAAATGGATGTTCCATGGATGACGGGAGTTTCATCCACAGACGTTACTGGAGATAAGTCGAGATCATGGATCTGAAATGCAGTGTTAGTCCATTTTGGGTAGTTATGTGTGCTTGATAATTTTAGAATTGATGTCAAATTCAGCATTGAAATATATAAATGTCCGTTAATCATCCAAGTTGACAATTTAAATGCAACATGAAATAATAGATTAGTTTTTTAATCGAAAATATGTGAGTTTGTTGGACATGACCTATCTTTGAACAAACTGTTATTCATGACTTTATCAGTCACCAATTATGCCTTTCTCACATGCATTGATTTTACGATGGTCTAGAAAATACGTTATAGCTGTCAGAAACTTAATCGCTATGAACATAACATAGAATAAGCTATTTTCTGTGGAAAAGGAATAGGTATTTGATTTAATATGTCAGCTCACATACTTTCAAGATATCGACCCTGAAATCCTTTGCATTAACGGTATATGACCATACAATATTTTGTTTATCATTCAACGTGAACAAGAAAAAATTGTAAATATATTATTTTCAATGATACATACCTCCAAAGAATGGCCTTGATTGGCTGGAATCATGAGGTGTCTGTTCTTGTCATATGCCAAGGTAAACCGGTCCTTGGCATCGCTCGACACCACATGTTGAACCTATTCAGCTGTACAGTGCAGCTTCTCAACAACATCGCCAACATACAGAAAGCCACCTACAATTTCAATATACAGTAACACTGTAGATGGATGTACTCATAAACATTTAAGGACCAGTTCTATAGCTGATCCTTTGATTCAAAGATAATTGCTTCGTAGATGTGATGCAATATATATATATAACACATCAATAGCCCAATATACAGAAAATTGCACAGTGCGTCACCTTTACCAGGCCACGATCGACACAACACATACTCTGTTATTAGTTATTAAATACAGCGACATGCAAGCAGTTACGCGAGTGTAGTGTAACTGGTGTTTACTCGCCTACTATGCAAATAAATATAGCTTTACCTATGGGTAATGTGTACACTAACAATCGGCTGTGCATCAGATTGAAACATTTACAATTGGAACTTTATTTTGAGATTCTGACAGAAACGCTCAGATATCTTGTTTTTTGTTTAATTTGCTGGCATAATATTTATAGCATGCTGTTGTCATATCTGTCTTTTATGTATTGCAAATTTTATTATGGGTACCATCATATTATGTACTGTATGTGTCAAACGCTCTAAGTGGTAAAACTGTATGATGGCCTGTACATACAAAGATGGCGGAGATGGAAACTCATTGCTCCATATAGTTTACAGTAACAACATGAACAAGACAATTGCACATATGTTATATTCATGTATCACATCACTCTTATGAAGCAATTACAATTGAAGCCAAGTGTATCTTTCTATGACCCAATTCATTAATGCAAATCTCGAACGGGCGGACAGGATGGCGATTGTACCTCAAATAATTTTCATTTACGGGTTAAATAAAAAATGCATTTTGTTTCAAACAGATAGAGACGATAGTGTTACTGCAGTGAACACGAAAACATGGAATGCAGGCAGTATTACTTGATGGGAGTGATGAAATGTAACTCTCAACATACAATAACTTGTATATTAGTACATACCAGTAACCATCGAAAATCCTTCCCGCTTGCTTCCATGCCTAAGAATGTACGCCAACTTCTTGGAGAGCAACACCTGCTGCCTCTATAACAATTGATACAGGATGAGTGGTACATCAAATAACAAGAGTGCATTTTATTTAACCAGGTGAGCATATTATCATGAAATAATGCACAAGTGATTTGGTCTTCATGCTAGATGCTAAACAAATGAGTGAGTGTAGCAGTACAACCCAATCACAACAGAGCACTATTCAAGGTGTGGGATCACGTGTTTCCGAACGGCGTGACGTTGTTCTTTTTACATGTGTAGTAGATTTCATTTAATATCATGGTTTTAATTCATTTCCGGAGGCGGGAAGTAGTGAAGGTGACTGTTTCGCGAATCAGAGGATGTGTATGAGAACATGATTTGATTGGTCAAAGAAAACACATAGATTTTCATGCTCACATCATACATGTATATTGCGATTGATGCTTAGCGCAGTACATTACGTTGTGGTAGCAAGGTCACAGTAATTGAGTAAAAGAATGCCGCCAACAGCATGTATCCCATCGCTGTGGTAGCTGGATCACAAACATGCACATTGCTATGGTAAAAAAGCTATAGGAGAATAGAGGAATGCACATGCATCTACTGAAATAAAATTTGAAGTTTCAAGTGAATCACTCATTTGGTTATAGCAGATTGAATGTGAAGTTATCTGACGTTGACCTGGATGATGACACACAACGTGTTAAGGGAATACAGTAAAGAACTTATAGGAGAACGGAAAGTGCACAGTGACGCCAGGGGTTGAAATTTCACACGCCCAGCTCGCCATGGCGAGTGCTTTTTGTGGCGGTCGAGTACTTTCTACAGGCACTCGCCCAGTTTGGCGAGTGAAAGATTTGGTCAGGATTTTTTTTTTGGAAGAAATTGCCAATTAATTCCATCGATAACGGCCAACAAATGGTATTAATTCAGCGACCATTTGTTGTTTACAGTTTACGTCAATTTGGGGGAAGCAAGATTCAAGCAGTGTCTATGTACACGGTTACGGGTAGAATCGCTAGCGGATTTTGAACACGGTCCATATCGGGCAAGTTTAATTCACGGATTATTTGTCGGCTGTACGCGGCCGGGCTAACAAATAATATTACTGTGAGTATAGACTAGTGTATACGCGGCCACATACATGTATATCGTCTCGTATACAGTTGGGTTAACGCGCATTTCAGACGCCGAACATAACGGCTTGGGACGAAATGGTCGGCGCCGGGTCCGAAACCATTGAATTTAGTAATTAAGGCAGAACGCAGCGCATGCAAACATAGCCACTATAAATTAAACGAAATCTATGTCACTCAACGCTTATAGAAAATAAGAAGTGTGCAAGCCTGAGCAAATTCGCTGCTATTTGTTTGTTTATGTTCATTTAATACTTAAAATATAAATAACAATACTAGTGAATATGTCTCATACGTTTTGGTAATGATCATATGTAAAAGCTTTTTTTTTTAAATAAGATGCAACATCACAAATACTGGAAATAGCAATTTATTTTTAAAAAAAACTGGGCAAGTAACTTTTTGACCTGGGCAAGTACTGGGCGAGTGGAAAAAAAGGATTTGTTCAACCCCTGCACACATCTACTGGATATTACTTTCAAAGTCATTTTACCTTGGGCTTGGAGAAAGCATGAGCATGTGCGGGAAATGAATATATGGATGATGAGAACTTGCACATGTATGACGTTTCAAGTCAATTAGTCATATAATAAAGAAGTTACAGAATGGAGAAATGAGCACGCATCTAGTGGACACATTTCAAAGTTATTGGACCTTGACAATGAAGAGAACATGCGTTGGGTGGGAAATGAATATATGGATGATAATAAACATCCACATGAAATTTCAAGCCAATTGGTAATACGGTAAATAAGTTATAGCAGAATGAAAAATGTGACGGTCACACGACTTTTGCATCCCTCTATGACATTTTCGCTATGCGATGAGATAAAATAGATATTTTTAATAGGGCTCATTCAAAATTGTAGTACGAATATCCAGATAACTTACCTCCAGCTCCTCACTCCATCCAAATGCGATGCCGATGTCAAAAACAGGGTATGACATTATCACCGCTGGCGCACTGGCAGATGCAGCCTAGAATAATGTGACAGGTAGAAATGCAGAGATGTTACTATTACATAGGACACACATATGTCATGGAAATGGTGATTGATAGGTGTTTTACAACTGTTTAAAAGTAAGGACATATGCAGACGGGAATGCATCTGTACGAGTATGAAACATAACTTCAGCACTAAAATTAGAATAAGAAACTTGATCACTGAGTTAGTGTCCTGATCTGGTGCAAGGCACCCATACTGCAGCTGATAACTTAGCCTTGGCTGAGAACAAAAGTGAAAGTGAATGGGTTTAACGTCCCACAAACAGCTTTTTGATGCCCTAGGCGTGGCTTCAACGCACAACCTCCGGATTGGAGTTCAGGTGTTCTAACCCCTAGGCCACAAACCATCCATGGCAAAATATCCAATGGGTAAAACCAGTCCATACCTGACATGGGTGGGGCCGGAGGGGAATAGTAAATTATGCTCCGATTGATCAGGCCTGAATTTACAATATCCGGTTCTTGTCACAGGTACCCGACCACACCAGTAAAACACTTAGACACATATCGATTTACATTGAGCAGTGTCTTACAACAAGTGATGGCTACTGCAGTAGATACTGTCCTGGTGCTGCACAGGGCTACAGCAGACTGGCAAACGGCTTACGTTTAGTATGGTACATTACGTCCTACACGGAATATTTTAGGTTTGAGAAGACATCTAAAACAGTCATCCATTACTTATTTTGAGGTGTATATTAAAAGGTCACCAAACAAAATTTATATAACTTTTACATTTGCAGACTAATGGTATCCAGATTTTTACTTACTTTCTTATCGCCTTGGGTTGATGCTTCACCCACGCCTTGGGTCGATGCTTCACCAAAAGGTGCAAAAGACTTCCGGTCAACCTTAGAAAGAATGGTTGAGAGCAAGACCTTTGCACCGTCTGGCTTGACATGCAACCCATCGCGAGCGTAGTGGTAGGGCGGCATGGTGTACTGCACAAATCACAGGGTCTCCTCCACGCATAACGTCCGCAGGGCCCGGTTCATCGTCGTCACCATCTGCTGCAGTCGTGGTAGTTGGCGCCGGTTCCAGATGTCTCCTCTGTACTTGTCCTCAGCTCGCGGCAGGATGGAGCATACCTTCATCGTTGTCCCCGGGGAAAGACGGCGAACACAATCCACTAACCTAGAAAGTCCACTGCAATGGATAATAAGGAGATTAGTAGTGTCGCAATTATGTAAAATATTAAATATAAATACCATATATACTACACACATTTTTACCAACTTTTTGAAGGTGAAACAGTGCACGATATACATAGACATACATGTAGGTAGCTAGGTTCCATATTTATCAAATTTTAAGATTTACGAGGTGCAACCACAAATGACATTTACATCTGGTCAAATTAAATTGATTTGAAAATAATAACATACTTTGTGACTATCCATTTGCATGTGTGGTAGGGACGGGGTGTGGCTCCCTGTCGGGAATGTACTTCGCGTTGTTGTTCAAGTTGGTATCCGCTATTTATCCCTACCCTAGGCACGTGATCGTTCCCAGGTTCTGATTTTGGGATGTATAGTCGGGATTGGGGATGCTGTGGTCTGTTGTGAAGGGTGTCTGGAGTGGGACTGGGGGACTGTACTATGACTGAATGGGACTGAGAAAAGTATAGGTGACTCTCGGACAGTCAGGATTGTCTCAGGTATGAGGCAATCCGGCTTGATTTATTTACGCCAGAGGGCCAGAATATTTAGAACGGAAAAGCAAATCAATTATATTTCAACATTTTATCATTTGTACTGTTTCACAGGAGTATTTATTAACAGGAACTAATAGAAAAGAATATTTTCTGTGATAGTGAATTTAACTCAGTATCGGGTGGATTTAGCTAATTATATCCCACATGACTGGCAGTGTATTTGAATCTTCCCCCATTCTGGCAGAGTTGATCTGCACTGAATAGAAGATTTTTTAGAGTAACCTCATATTTTAGTGGACTTAAACCCCCTGGAGGTGTTTGGAACCTTCCCCAATTCTAGCAGAGTTGATCTGCCAATGAGTAACGAAAATCAAGAGCTTTTATACCCGCACACAGTATTAACCCCGAATGACTTCTGTCGCCGAAATTGGCTGGGACGAACCGTTTCATTGGTAAGTCACAGACAATTTCATCCAATCAGATTCATTCAAGTCTGTATCTCCGAACTGTCAATACTGTGTTTATTTGGCTTGTAAAAGAGAACGGTGTTTAAACCTTATAAAATGGCATTGTCATCGATAAATATCGATGGATTTACAGAATACAGACTTTAATGCTTCTGCTAACACCAAAAATAGCAGAAACAGGTAATTATTTAGTGAGAATTTGTATTGGCTAAATCTCGACTTTGTTCTCGAACCAGTTCGAACCTGACAAAAAGTGAATTCTACCACACATGCAATGCGTAACTGTAGCAACAAAATAACGTCAATATGGAGCAGTTGAAAAGTCCAACATTTAATGAAATACACGTGCTTCTTCAAGTTTCATAGTTGTGCAGAGTGTATGTTGCATGACTAACTGTATTGCTCTTTCCACCACTATTATACATGTATGCTGGAATTTGGGGTTTAATCCAGGACTCTTTACATATCATGGCCATTATCTAAATTATTTATGTTTAATAATGAAATATATAATAAAACATAATCAATCTCAAGTCAGACCTATTTCATCAGGTATTAGAACCATATGCAATACCATTTTAATCATATTTTAATACAAACACATATGTGGCTGGGACTGAAGAAATATGGCTTGTGGCTTTTGCGACCAGTGTAGATCAAGACCAGCATGTGCATCTGCAGTCTGATCAGAATCTGTACTGCTCGCCATTCCGCCAATGAAATGCTTCGAACAATGAATATGAAATGTTTTGAACCATGAATATAGATCATTATCAGGCTACAGGAGTTATTTCATCAGGAGCTACACTGGTCAGAAATCCCACAAGCCCCATTTCTCCTGTCAAAACCATTTATTTGGACAAACCAGTCGAAATACGGAATTGGAACATGTTGGCAGCAAATAGGTCTTGAGTCAGGCTCTGCAACATGGTGAAAATCACAATCCATACATACCGGATTACCCGGTACACACTTGCCAGTCTGATTAACGTCGGAACTGTCAGTTGGAAAACGTGACTATGGCTGCACGTGCATGTTAACAAGAAGTTTGCATGGAATTATTACATCTGATGTGTCATAAAAAATATCAACCTGTGACACAAACACTAATGACTTATTTTACCCTCAATAAACAGTAAATACTAAATACATAATCATATATGTACATGTTACAGCTAATTTATATAAGATCTACAACTAATCTTAGTACTGCTCAACTACATGCAGAACTGAAATTGCACACTAACATATTGTTTGCCTCAATTGGGGCATTGTCACTAAATGCTTGGACAACAACTCTAAATTTAGGTATACACCATACAGCTTATTGTTCGGACACAATATTATCTACAACTTTTATACAGATAAACTTGAACAAACATATATATTAAATTACAAATGTACATGGTGTCCCAAAATATACAACAACATTATAAACTGATTACAAAATACTGAGCTTGTAACAAATACACTAATGCATATACATCAGTAAAAACACCGGGACCCTATCACTTAGCCAACGTCTATGAAAATCAATGTGGCTATTGCAGCAATATTATATTTATATTTCAAACGTATACATATTCATCACAAGGCATTCGGCGTGTTTCGGTTTTCATCGGTATAACTATATATGAACAACATGGCTTGTAGCTTTGGTAGAACACGACCTCGCATCAAAACAAATTCCACGATTATATTAATGCTAATGTTAATATTTGGGCGGAAAGTGCACATGTTCATTTGAGAATTATTGTTATCTTGCTGAAATGTCGAATTACAGATGGTTTTCCTAGGTCAGACACGACCTCGTATCATAACAAATGAAATGATGTCTTTAATCCACTAACGTCAATATTGTAGTGCCAAGTTCATATGTTAATTCATATGTTAATTTGAGAAGTATCGTTATCCTGCAGATATACATAGAATGCATAGAAAATTACAGTTATGATTATGTAACATTTGATATAGGCCTACATACCAAAGAAACAAATCAACAGACACAAGTCTGCAAGCGTCGTTGGATCCGATGTGGAGAAACATCACGTCTGGCGTCGCCCGTGACAGGTGATCCTCGAGCAGCTCCTCGAAGCCCTTCCTGTCGTCCACCACTCTGGCCCCTGGAACGCAGAGGACCGAGACGTCATGGCGCAGCGCTGGCAGAATCCTCTGGACAAACTTCAGGTTGGAGTCGCCTGCAAAAATAACTTTAACACTGGCCATTATTATAATGTGTTAGTTAAAGGATCTAGTGTACACTACAATATAATATATACACCAATACAACACGATTATAATCGATACGGCGCTGAATTAGCTGTGCTGAATTACTGTGCAATGGCAACGATGCGAACACGTGCGAGAAGAGAGAAGGCAAATTGAATGAACAAAGCCGAGTAATTCGAAATACCGGAAAGTAACAGCCAGAGGTGTTCCGAAACTATCGTCGACTAGTTTGATTTCAGTTCTTTCTTTCTTTCCTCCGGAAGTCGGCGTGACGTATCACGTGACTCGATATGGTTGGGGGTAAATCGATACATTTTGCTCTAAAATACATCATATTTATGCGAGAATATTTCACATTTAGAACTACGAAAGTACTAAATGGTGATAGGAATATTTTTTAATGACCATTTAATATCATAAATCTGCATTTAAATTTGATTTAGCGATTGTAATTTAGTTGTTTGAAGCGTTAAAAAATGATTAAATTATATAGGAGACGGGTCAGATTTCCCCCGGCGCTCCTCGACAAGGGAGATAATTATAGCGTGCAGGTGCGCAAAATGGACGAAGTCCGACTTCCAGATATATAAGCTGCCTCTCAATAAGCACACCAAGGCGTTCACAATCGTCTTGTGGTCATCCGTAAGTTACATATATACACATGGCTTTTAACTGAAAACTTGAGTACGAGTTTGTATATCAGTTGTTACTGGCAGTCATCAAATCCTTATAGCTATAATAAATAACGATCTTTCAAGATGGAGATTGTGAATGAGTTCTGTAGTCTATTCAGGTGTTGTATGTGTAGATCAGTACGTTCTACTTGTATCCATGGCAACCGCTATCTAGTACAATAATCGTGAGTTTTTCTCTGCTATCGATGTTGACCGTCATACGGTTGGAGTCCAAACAGTTTTGCAGCACAGCTTTGATATTGGGTAGGTATGATCTGCGAATATTGTTTAGAGCTGGTCATCTATAGTGGTGACGTGAACAATGTCCGCATCTTCAATGTGGCACAGTTGGCATGCGGGTTCTACTACACAGCTACTGAATCTGTGTTTATTCGTTTGCATGTAGTATATCCCGGTCATCATTCTTGATTTTGTGATGGATTTTCTTACTTCTGACACTGATGACTCGAGACTGTTCCAGGTCGGATGAACCTTGCCAAGTTCAAGCATAGTGAGCCAACGTTCACGTATTTCACAGTGGATTTTGTTGCAAGACCTTCTCTATAAGATTGGGTCCAGAACGTTCCAATCGCGGAGTTGGCTAGTTATTTTCCACTCCGGTTTATTTGGCAGAGAAGCCTGTAGAGTTTGTATATCGGACAACCCGTACGTCAAAAGCACCACACCCACTCTTGAGAAGAAGCTCTTACCCAGTGGGCACACGACGTCAGATAGACGTCGGACTGACGTCGGTTTCCGACGTCGGATAGACGTCGGATTATGTTCGAAAATTAGGGGATAACCATGCTTTGTTTTTCGATTTGGAGCGGAGGTTTTATGGTCTGAGAATCAGTTTTACGGCTCCGCTCGTAAAACTGATTCTCAGACCATAAAACCTCACACATACCGCTCCAAATCGAAAAACAAAGCATGGTTATCCCCATTCTAATGCACATAGAGTGCTCCCCGCTTTCTGCAACGTCGTAGCATATCACGAACAGGGATATTTTTCATTACGTCAGCAGGTTGTTGTCGTCATAACCGCCTCACATCAAATGAATTTGAAGAAATGTAGCTCCGCCGAAGAATATTCCCATTTCAAATAGAGATTAACGGGACTTTTTCTAAGACATCTATACATTTATTCAACTGTAATATTATTTTAACAATTGTATTGCTTTTATATGTGTAGTTGCAACAGTTATTTGCTTTTATTAATTTAAAGCAATGCCAACATTTCTGCATTGGGTTTGTGTGATTTTTACAAAGGAAATGTCAACAACCTGTGTCGTCAACAGGCCTAGGATTTCCCTGGATTTAAGCCTAATTCAGGTAATTACCCATCTGCAATACAGTTTATTGTGTATATTCATGTATGTGCACATTGTAATTCGTAAAGTTATAGGCTGGTACTGACATATTGAGTTTGCATTTGAGCACTTTGCTAAATTCTTCTTTTGGGAGGGTGGGGTAATATTTTTGGGAATTTGTTGAAGGGCCACCACATTGAAGTCACGTTTGTCAGTCGTTGGTAGATTCTCTTTTCCGCTTTGGGTTGTACATGTCAATATGGCAGAATGGATAACCGAAAATGTACCGAAATTAATTTGTAAATATTTGCATTCCCCGCCGCTGGCCATTGTTTACAAAAACGCGTAGGGTTACATAAATCTGTCAAGTTGTAAAACACAGACTGGTAAAACGGAGGTTCTATAGGCTGTGATTTTTCATATTTTATAGGCTGTGATTACAATTGACCAATCAGATGATTGCTTTCTATTTTCGGTGCATTAGCATATCGAATTGCCCAGGGCAGTGCTCGTTAATAGATAAGGGTTTAACGAAAACATACCAGTGGTGAGTCACACCAGAAAAGGTATTGGAGTCACGGAATGTTCCAGATCAGTTATCAACAGAAAGAGTGATTTCCCCCACTTTATAATCCTAAAATTGCATGTCGATTAATGTACAATTGGATGTATCAGTTGAAATATGCTATCTCACAACAAATTCCAAGATAGCTGTTTTTAGAAAAATGAAAAAGTATAATTAAACCATTTTTAGCTCGCCTGCACGAAGTGTAGAAGAGCTTATGGCATACCCCCGGCGTCGTCGGCGTTGGCGTCGTCCACAAACTTAACGTTGGGGTAAATGTCTTATAACTTCTGTTTCCTTTCATGCATTCCTCAGATGACCCTCTATCATGCTGTAGCAAATCCATGACCCACCCTCACCCCTTTCCCCAAGGTCAAGGTCACAAACTTAGCACATTAAAGAACTTAACGTTGGGGTATGTAATGTCTTGTATATATGTGGATATAGTAATTAAGGCAGAATAATAACAACGCATTGGTTTTAGTTAATAATATATCTGCACTAACTGCTAGCTAAAATACAACTAACTCATAGGGGTCGCACGGGGCCTATCATGATGCTGGCTTGCTGACTCAGCAATCATGTAATACTAAACCACGCCTCCAAGGGGCGGTTACATACAGTGCATCTCTCTCCTATTTAGATTGATACACTCATGTGGGAAACTGATACATGTATACATCAT
Organism: Conchocele bisecta; assembly: GCA_029237695.1. Lineage (NCBI taxonomy): Eukaryota > Metazoa > Mollusca > Bivalvia > Lucinida > Thyasiridae > Conchocele > Conchocele bisecta. Next base: position 27,378,888 of record CM055275.1, on the reverse strand, counting down.
GACAAATGTAATTAAAACAATAAACATTAAACACGTCCGACAGCTCTGTTTATGTAGTAAACAGTCATTTGACAGTGACGTCCTGTGTTCACATTCAGTTCATTAATACAGTAAGTAAGTAAGTAATTTGTTTATTATAGTGACATGTGTTAAACGAAACATGGAATATGTACAATATAATATTGACGAAAACACCCGGCCCTATGGACCTATATGTCACTTTCAAATGTTAGGTAACAAATGCATGTGTAAATATACAATATAAAATAAATAATTAGCACCTAGTTTTAGCAGTATATATCATGTATATGATTAAGTGTAGGTAAAGCTGAATTGGCCTTAATTTCGCGACGCCACATCTGCTTAATACAGGCATCTTGACGTCCCGGAATTAGGGCCACTTCACGTTCAAAGTTGTCAATTACATGATAACAGTTCAGACAATGATCGACATTCAAGTGTTGTATCATACAATGTAGTACCGTGAGTGTGACCTGTGGGTAACGGATTGCACATATACAATTGCCTGAGGTAGGTTATTATCGATGTATAGTATTGACAATGAAGGACTATTTACCAGATTACTTAATATATATATGACTCACCAGATAAACGGGAATGTCTGCGCGTAAGACCATTGAAGCTCCAGGTCGGTAAGTGCACCCGTGCAATCTGATCAGGAGCAACGCTGTGAACAGTGTAGGCCCAGATCAAACTGTACATATGTGCATTCTGATCAGGATCAACCCTGTTCACATCTTGGTCTGGCATCATTGGGCTAATAACCAACAATTTACATTGTGAGAGGAAATGCGATACAGTATAAACAATCAGGCACAGTTAATGTATCGATATTGGACGGGATTACTAGCTTGTCGGTGGAATGTTGTTGCATATAAATTTGTACATAACGTTGTCTCGCCACGACAAGAAGAGATTAAACGAACGTGTGAACAGTGTAGCCCCAGATCAGAAAGCATACCACAGTCTGATTTCGGATCAGGATCAACAGTGTTCACTATACCAGCGGGATGCGTTCATGATGCTGTGATGGCATTATTGAACGTGTCCAAGTCGACCTGGAGCAGCATGACTCAGCATCTCGGTTAGGCACTGCTTGTCGAGGCGTGACATAATACGCAATGACACATGTATGAATGGCACCGCGTATTTGCCATAGCGGGATATGGTAGTTCCAACACTGAGCACAATGTGAGCCCCGCGGGGCGCCCGCTGTGTCAGTTTTCGATCATGGTGATTGCGGTTCCATACATTATATGTCTTGCGGATTATGTCCTATAGATAACATTTCTTCGTCTCATGAATGCCATAACAATATATTTAGCCGCTTTTCTCGGTAGAGAGCGCATTATGTGTTGAAAGCGTTCTTCATCGTTCATGTCTATCATGTGTGTGTTCATGTGGAATAAGTCATGTCTAATGTCATTATATAGAGAGCATGTTGTCATAAAATGCCGTTCATCTTCTACACATTGATCTTGACAAAGTTTACAGAGACGTTGAGCGGGTGTCTCGCCTACATATCTGCCTGTTTCTATACGGAGCGGCAGAATTCCACATCGAAACTGGGCTAATAAGGCACGTTCATGTCTTGTTAAATTTTCCTTAACATAATCCTCGCAAATAGGTTGTGATTTAATTGTCACATATGTCCGAAGTTTAGCTACACCCTGTACATCGTTGGACCATTGTCTGGAATAATAGGACGAGACATTAGATCTGGCTGTGTCTAGATTTACGCATGTTTTGTGTCGAAAATGATCGGTGAGGTCTAGTTTATTAAATATAATTGTCACATCTTCACACCAGTTGTTATGGCACAAATTGTAGTCAGCATTAAATGCCTGTTTGGTGAGTCGGTTGTCGTCTAGTAGAACCAGTCTATTCCAGAATCGTAAAATGTTTATCCAGTGGCGATAGGTACTTGGTAGCCAGCCGGTTTCCCCTATGATGGCGAGAGTTGGTGCAAATCTGTGAACACCCAAATAGTATCGTATCGCCCGGTTTTGTACATAATCGATGATCTTGTGTTACGTAAATCCCCACACTGATGAATTGTAGTCAAGTATTGGGATTACACAGGAATTGTATAATTGTTCATAAGTGTTAAATCCAAAATCCTTCATGTTATGTATTTTAGATATGATACACCCAAGTGCTCGACCTGCACCCTTTGCTATGGCTTCACAATGTTGTGTGTACTTATGTTTGTCATTCAGCAACACGCCGAGATACTTGTAGTGCTCCACGAATACGAGATTAGTGTTTCCCAATTTGAACACGAAATCTGTGCATTGTGCTCGGCCGTTCCGGAAGTGCATGCATTTCGATTTGTCCGTATTTATCAACACCCTCCAGCGTTTGCACCAGTAGTTTAATCCATCGAGCATACGTTGCAGGTGATCTTCTGTGAGCGATATAAATGCAATGTCGTCTGCATATAGTAACATAGATATGTTCCGGTCACCCACATCCACCCCAAGGCCAAGGTCATTGATTTCATCCACAAGGTCATTGATAAAGATCGAAAAGAGGGTGGGGGATAGGTTATCTCCCTGTTTAACACCCATCTTGCAGTCAAACCATTCAGTACATTTATTGTTTATACGTACACAAGACACCGAGTGTTGATATATACTCTTAATAGAACCATATATTTTACCGTCGATATTGTTCATTAATAATTTGTATAACATCATGTCACGGTCTATGAAATCGAAACATTTTCGTAGGTCAATAAATGCTGTGAAAACACTGGCGTTATTTCGTGTGATATTATCGAGCGTGAACACGTGATCTTCACATGACCGCTTTGCCGAAAACCGTTCTGTTCGTCGGCGAGAATATCGTTGTTACCTAGAAATACTGTAAGTCTTTTGTTGTAATGAACGCACTGTACATTTTGCTTATACACGATAGTAAACCTATGCCCCTGTAGTTCATTGGTGTCCGTTTATCCGAATTAGGGTCCTTTAATATTGGGCATATGATAGACTTTCTCTTCCATTGTGTGTGAATAATACTTGTATCCAGAATGAGTTGAAATAGTTTGTGTAGGACACGTATTACTGCGGGATATTTCAGAACGGCGTACGGTAATTCGTCATAGCCACAGGCTGAACGCGATTATGCACTCATTACTAAGGTGGCGATTTCGTCCAGTGTTATGTTTGCGTTAAGTTCGGGATTTGGTGTATACAGCGGGTCGGACAGGTTACCTTCAAGTATGGTTTTGTGTGTTAGTGTCCGTTCATAGAACTCTTCATAGAAGTCATTATCGGTGTTTGTGTTAAATGTATATAAGTTTTCAAAATCTCTTCTCCAGCGTTCGAAAACTATCCGTTCGTTATTTGATACAATTCCATTGTCCTGCACCACCTCTATAGGTATTGAGTTATCTTTCTTTGGCCCTAGATTTCGAATTTTATTCCAAAAGTCGTTTGGATTACTTGATGATAGTGTTTCTATGTCAAGCGCTATTGTTCTTTTGTAGGAACGTTCAGCTTCCCGGAGAGATTTATCAAGCATATTTCTAGCATGTGTATATTGCGAACGTAGTGTAGTTTTCACATGTCTATTGTTCTTACACTTCAAAAATGCCCGTTCTTTTTCATTCATGGTTTTCCACAATGTTGTTAACTCGTCATTCCAGTACGGTTTTCTAACTTTCAGTCTTTTTTTAGAGCGTGTTGATGTATTGCACTTTGGGATTTTATTATTCATTTCGCTTTTTATCACATCACATAAGTTCTCGTAAATGATGTTAACTTCGGCCTGTGTTTCTCTATTACATTCAATTTGGGAAATAATCTGTGCTACGGCCATTCTAGTTAATTCGCTATGCATGAAGTCATCGGGGATATTGTTCAATTTGTAGCGTGTCGGTGTGGTACTCTGATCCTGGGCGGTCGAGTTGCCGATATTCACGCTGTATGAGACGGTAAACTCCGTGATAAGTACCGAGTGATCAGGTGACCGCGATCGCTCTCCAAGTAGCCCGTGCAAGTTATGCTGGTCGATAACTGAGTGTATAGGTAACACAGCGAATCGTCTGCACATGTGAAATACGTCGTGTGGCACGCATATATAGTCCACCACCGCCTTTCCCTTTCTAGATACCGAAGTGAAATTGTCATGTTCGCTATTTAATACATGTTGTCATCCCATGTGAAATCCAGTGTACCGACTTGGTGTTTTGAGAACACGCTTATGTCCTTGGTTTAGTGCATTTTGTGGTATGCACTTGGAATTACTATTCTGTTCCTTTACAAAATACGATCTTACATGACATACATTTCTCCGTAACAATTGGCCAGTACTTGATTTTCATGAGAACCATTGTTCCCTTTTGTTTCACTACAGTGAGAGGTGTTTCCTCCCACGATGGTGAAAGCTTTGTTTGATTACGTCTTATTACAATAACAGAATCGCCAGATTTGTACTTTGTGAAAGAGCTCGCTTTGTTTTTGTTTGCATTATCTTTCATATTCTGTTTTTGCTGTGCGTCGCGCATTTTCAATTTACGCGGTACCGCGGTTTTGATAAGCTGCGGTAATTTGGTCTTTATTTGCCGGTTGTATAACAATTCAGCTGGCGAGACATCGGTTGTGCAATGCGGTGTAGCGCGATACTGTAACAAGAATGTGTACAATTCAGTTCGCCAGTTTTTCTTTTCGAGCACGGCGGCGCGGATTGCCTTCTTCAGCGATTTGTTAAAGTTTTCAACTAAACCGTTTGCTCTGGCCCAATATGGTGTAACACGCGTGTGTTTAATGCCATTTTCCTGGAGAAATTGTGAAAATTCCCCAGAAACAAAATTACTCGCGTTGTCAGTTACAATTTCGTCACAATTTCCCATCAAGCTAAACATCGCCCGTAGTTTGTTTATGATCGCCATACTTGTTGTAGATTTAAGAATGGCAACCATGGGAAATCGCGAATAGTAGTCAATTACAACGAGTAAATGTTCTTTATTTCCGTACGGACCAGTCAAATCCATGGCCAACTTTTTCCACGGACCGTCTGGTAACGGAGTTGTTACTATCGGGGGTGCGCGTGGTGGAGTTGATATCAATTGACATGCGTGACATGTCCGAATCACGTACTCCACATCGTTGTCTATGCTGGGCCACCATACTTTGCCACGCAAAAGTTGTTGTTTTGTTTTTTACAATGCCCATATGCGATTCGTGTGCTAAATCTATGACTCGTTTTCGCAATGATTGCGGCACAATAATCTTGTTACCTTTGAGTACCATGTGGCCGTTAATTCATTCCTAATCTGGTAATATGGTCTCAGACTCTGATCGTCTTTCGACCACCTGTTTGTCTCAAGACACTTACAAACGTTTGACAACAGTTCAACGCTTTCGCACGCGTGTCTCATTTGATCTAGGGAGATTGCCTTAGGCAGGGTGGAGGTCAGTATGTAATTAACATACATCTCGGCACCGTTATCGAGATAGTCACGTGTGTCAGTCAGGGGTGACCTTGACAACCTATCTGCTGCGTTCAAATGTCCTGGTATGTATTTAACTGTGAAGTTGTATGACTGTAATTTTTCATCGTAAATATAGCCTACCTGACATTACATATGGATTTTCCAATTCGGCTAAAAATAACTCGCTCTCACTACCGGAAGTAAAATATTATCTCCCCTGGAAAGAAGCTCTCCGGTAGAAGACCACATTTAGTCAGTTTCTCTTTCGGCGCTGACAAAAACGCATTGTAAGTATATTGCTCTCAAATTTAGATTTGGTTAGTTATTTGTATAGTGAATGACTTTGTAATGGGCGATAGAGAGGCCCAATGTATCGGAGCGACTGAGGAAGAAGGCGAAGTATGTCCCTCAGACTCTGAATTATCAGAAATACACGTGGCAGCCACATCGCGTGGAAATCATGGGAGCGGCCATGTTGGAAAAAAATCCAAACGTAAGTCGCGATACGACGTGTTAGACGATAAATGGAGCTCTAAATTCGCGACCGTGCACACGGAAATGTCTGGCCTGAATAGCAAACTAGACTCCATTTTGAATACCATATCTTCAAGGGCACAGAGCCCTGAAGTTGAGAATGATTGTCCGACAAATAGTCGCAAACAATCAGATACGTTAGCCTTTGTGACGTCACATGTCCACTCTAAAGACAGTGAGGTTGATGATGACGAGGTCCTGTCGGTAATGGCAAAAGGATCGTTCTCGGACTCCGATTCCGAGTTTGAGTGTGCTCAGAATAAATCTGAAGCCCCCCATTTGTCCGCGGAGACAAAAAAGTGTCTTTTTGACATATTTGGCGACGACGTAACTGTCAAAAAACCTGTAAAAAAGCAAGGCATCATGCTAGACGCATCACAAAAAGAGGTGTTGGACAGCACACTCCACTGTTCTACACCAAGTTATTTGACCGCTTTTAGTGAAGAAAACTTCGAGTTATTCCCAGTTGACGAATCTACTGAACAATTTTTGCAAGTGCCATCTATTGATCCACTGATAGAGGGCTGTCTTGTAAAGCGACATGGTGCAAAAGCGTCATTTCCGAAAAATAAAGTGAAATTTCTTCATACACAGCCAAGTAAAATGGTTGAGAAAATCGCGTACAAAGGCCAGCAGGCAGCGCGTTTAGGGATTGTCATGCAATTATATGTGCAACAAAGCCTTGGCAATTTGATTGAAGATTTGCAGAGGGACACAATTGATAAACAAAAGTGTGTATCCGCGGTGAAAGACATCTTTGCTATGTCGACCAAGGGTCTAGACCAATTAGGTCGTACGGCCGCATTACATCATGTTGTCCGGATGACTGCAAGCATGACAGATTCAGGGTTATATGAATTAGATGACGCGTCTGATTTCACCAGTTTACCCCTCCCCCGACAGAGGGTGTATTTGGTAGCGGTCTTGAAACCCTGTTGAAATCTCGTAAAGAGAAGAAAAAACAATTAGATGATCTAGTTCCGGACTTAAAAAAGCGTGATTTCAAACGTAAATTTCCCGTTGCGCAACAGTCCGAGACGCCGAAAAAAACGCTTCTTTGATAGACAGGCGCCGGCAGCTGCCACATGTACTTCTGGTGATATGTACAATGCAAACAGCTTCATAATACCAAGGGTGCCAAGAGGTGGCCATCAACAAATGGACCAAAGAGGTCGTGGCTATGCACGCGGCAGAAGTGCATTTCCCGTCAGAGGCCGTGGCCGGGGCGGGAGATTCGGAAGACAATAATGGTAATTTTGGTTACAGTGGTAAGTTTGGTTACAAGGTGCCGGAGATATCAGTTGGGGGTCGTCTATCACATTTTTGGACAGAATGGCAAAACATAACAACAGACAATTGGGTGTTAGACGTGATAAAAAACGGCTACAAACTGGAATTTGTACAAAAAACAAAATTTATAGGTGTAAAATCAACAAATGTTGCACCAAATCAACAGTTTGCGATCAATCTGGAAATAAACAAACTTTTGAAGAAAAATGTAATCGAAATTGTAAACAAAAATCAGATAATGTCAGGTTTTTACAGCACGTTGTTCCTTGTTCCAAAGAAAAACGGGGACATGCGACTGGTTATAAATTTAAAAACCCTCAACAGGTATCTCAGTAAAAATCATTTCAAAATGGACACAATGTCGACGGTCTTGAACTTAGTCGAGAAAGGAGATTTCGGTATCACACTCGATCTCGAGGACGCATATTTTCACATAAAGATTTTCAAAGCTCACATAAAATATCTACTGTTTTGCTTTCAAGGCAACGTATACCAATTTCGAGCTCTGTGTTTCGGTCCGACAGGGGCCCCACGGACTTTTACAAAAGTGACGTCCGTGATAGCTGCTCACCTGCGCAAACAAAGTATCAGGTTAGCGACTTATCTGGACGACTGTTGCAAGATCGAGAAGTGATACTGAAACTACTTTGTCGACTGGGTTTCATTGTAAACAAGGGAAAGTCGAAGCTGATTCCAACACAAATGTTGACTTACATTGGGGGTCAGTTCAACCTTCAGAATGGTCTGGTTTTTCCAACCATGGACAGACTGATAAACTTGAAACAGGCAGTTTTGCAAATCTGATTGAAGGGCCTATGTACAGCCAAACATTACTTGATTTTATTGGGAATGATTGCATCTTGCCTACTACTTATTCCCAATTCACGTCTGTTCATGCGTCCAATTCAACTGCATTTGTTGAAAAATTGGAGTCCAATGAGAATGTCAATGGATTGCAAAATACCGGTTACACCAGATCTGAGTCCACATTTAAAATGGTGGTTACATAATCAGAAGATTCTGAAGGGGAAATTGTTACAGCCTCCGCAGCAGGAAATTACACTGACCACCGATGCAAGTGGAACATGGGGCTGGGGAGCTCACCTCAACAAGTATACAGTGCAAGGCCGTTGGTCCCCGAAACAGAAATTGTTGCATATCAATTGCTTGGAAATGCTGGCAGTGATATTGGCAGTGCAACATTTTGTACCACAGTTGAAAAATCAAAATGTATTGATCAGATCAGACAATTCAACTGTGGTACAATATATCAACAAGCAGGGTGGAACAAAATCGTTGATATTGTGCCAAATGACATGGAATTTGTGGCAGATTGCTCTGCAAAACAATATGAACTTGGTGTCAGCCCATATTCTGGGGAAAAACAACATTCTGGTCGACATTCTCAGTCGCCAGAGCATACGGGAAAGGGAGTGGACTATGACCAAAACAGTGTTGAGTCATATTTTCAATTTGTGGGGTTGGCCACAAATGGATCTCTTTGCTACAGTAGAGAACAAACAAACGCCACTGTTTTGCTCATGGATGCCACACCCTCAAGCCTATGCGCTGGATGCCCTGTCAATTGCATGGCAGAACATGTTTGCTTATGCTTACCCACCACTACAGTTGATTCCCAAAGTATTGAGCCACATGCAACAGTTTTCATGCACAATAACACTGATAACTCCACAGTGGCCCAGACAGCATTGGTATCCACAGTTGTTGAGCATGTTGATAGCGTGTCCACTGCAGCTTCCGCCGGTGAGGAATCTGTTGTCTCAGAAAAAGGGCAGGATTCTTCACCCGGAACCACAGTCATTACGCCTGACTGCATGGCTCTTATCGACAAACGGTTCGAAACAAAGGGGTTTTCAAAGAACACTCGAAAATTGCTCGCATCGTCCTGGCGATCAGGTACACAAAAAGATTATGTATCAAAATTTAGACAGTTCAGTCGCTGGTGTGGTGAGCAACAGATTGATCCCTATTTGGCATCTTTGAAGGACTGTGCTAACTTTATTACATACCTTTTTGTAAAAAGGGCTACTTTACAGTACCATAAATGGTTATAGGTCAATGTTGTCGTCTGTGTTGCCCCCACCCATTGATAAGTTCCCCATTGGTCAACACCCAGCCATAATACGGTTTGCTGAGAGGGGTGTTCAATGAACGTCCACCAACAAGAAAATTAATCCCTACATGGGATCTTCCTCTTCTTTTAGGTTGTTTACAAGACGCCCCATTTGAACCGTTGAAGGATGCGCCCTTGAAGTATGTAGCCTGGAAGGCCTGTTTTTTCCTAGTGGCAATTACAACATTTAGAAGATGTGGCGATATACAGTCTCTGCAGTTAGGTGAAGGTAATCTGAAGATTCAAAAGAGAGGCATGACTTTTGTATGTGTTGGTTTGTCAAAACAAGATAGACCTAGTCACCATTCCAACCATATTGTTGTGCCTTCGCTACTATCTAACAAGTTTTTGAACCCTAAACGGGCACTGACAATATATTTAAAACGCACAGAGACTTTAAGGACAGCAGATGAAAGTAACACTAAACTGTTTTTGGCTATTAAAAAACCACATAAGCCAGTGACGTCACAAACTATTTCTAGGTGGTTAGTGAACACAGTACGTTTCTGTTACAACAAAAAGCAGAAGACTGTTAAGGATGTGAAAGGACATTCTACACGTAGTGTTGGTCCGTCATGGGCATTGTTCAAGGGTGCATCTTTGAAGCAGGTCATGGAGTCTGCCGACTGGTCAAGGGAGACCACGTTTACTAGACATTATTTGAAGCCAGTGAAAGTTAATGTTTTATCTGTGTAAGATATACACATATTGTGATGATTGAGTTATGAGAAGTTTCTCATTCCGGCGAGTTGCTGGGTATAAACTGTACAATTTATAGTGCGAGTGAAGAACACTCAGAATAGTGGGACTATTCCGTGTATATAGGAGGATGATATGCAACCTATATTCACACCAGCAGACAGATCAGAACTACACGTAGGAGACGCAGGGATGGCCGTCTTAAAGAAACTCATCAGATGGTGAGTACTTAGAGTTATTGATAAGTTTGAATAGAGGCTTGGAGTTCTTAAACCAAGTCCCACCTCCGGTACATTGCTATGGAATCTGTATTAATCCATATGTAATGTCAGGTAGGCTATATTTACGAAGAAAAAATCGTAAATTTGTACTCAAATTGTAGTTTTTTGAGTAAATATACCTACCTGACATTACAGGTAGCCCAGCCCATCCTCCCTACATTTTGGTTTAAGTTTAAAGGCGTTTTTGCAGCGCCTAATTTGGAAACTGACTAAATGTGGTCTTCTACCGGAGAGCTTCTATCCAGGGGAGATAATATTTTACTTCCGGTAGTGAGAGCGAGTTATTTTTAGCCGAATTGGAAAATCCATATGTAATGTCAGGTAGGTATATTTACTCAAAAAACTACAATTTGAGTACAAATTTACGATTTTGAGTACCCAGCGTTGGATACGTGGCGTAGCTTCATGCGACTTTGAGAATATGTTCTCTTGTGGGCGGTGATCAGTGTAGACAACAAAATCCATACCGTACAGATACACGTTAAATCGCTGGATGGCATATGCAACTCCCAATGACTCGCGATCGGTCTGAGAAAACCGTCGTTCTACTGGAGTTAAAGTTCGGCTGGCATACGCGACCGGTTTAACTTCGCCTTTTGGTTGTTTTTGGCTTAAAATAGCTCCAAGTCCGTACGGGGACGCATCCACTACAATGCTTGTCTCGGCTACGGATTGTAGTAAGACATCACTTCCGCGCTGGTGATTGATTGTTTGAGCGTTTCGAACGCATTTTGCTGTTCGGTGCTCCATTCCCATTCACATCTTTACGCGTTAATTTGGGCAATGGTTCCGCAATTGTCGCGAAGTTTGGAACAAACTTTGAACAATAGTTGATTAACCCTAGGAATGATTTTAACCTCTGTGGGATTCTGCGGAGGTTTTATTTGTTTGACGGCCTTGACCTTGCTTTCGTCAATTTTGATTCCGTCTTTGGACAGTATATGTCCCATGAACCTTAGTTCGGTTTTGTTAAACTCACACTTGGATTTGTTGAGTGTTAAGTTACGTTTCTCGCAAGCGCGCGAATAGACGTTTCAGAGTCTCCTCGTGCTCAGTCTGGTTTCTCGCAAATACGATTATGCGTCTGCTATATTTTTGCAACCAGGAATATCTTGAATTGTGTGTTGTATAATTCGCTGGTGTGTTTCGGGCGCTGAGTTAATCCCGTATAGCAATCGTTTGTATCGGTATAACCCGTTGTGTGACGCAAATGTTGTGATATATCGCGACTTTTCTTCGATTTCTATCTGATGGAAACTTTGTTTAAAATCTAATTTCGAGTACACGACTGAACCGTTCATTTCTTCTAACGTTTCATCGATGTTTGGCATCGGAAAACGTTCGCGTTGGACAGCTTTGTTGGCTTGGCGCATATCTACACAAATCCTGATATCGCCATCCTTTTTCGGTATTTGTACTAAGGCACTAACCCATGGAGTTGGGCCGTCGACCTTTTCTATTATGTCCAGTTTCTCAAGTTCCTGTAATTTATGCTCAACTTGTTGACGCATTTTAAATGGAATCTTCCGAGCTGGTTGTGCTACTGGTTTGACCGATTTATCAATGTGTAGTCGCAACTGAAAATCTTTTAATTTTCATATACCTGTAAATAGGTCATCGTACGACCTGATAATCTGATCAGTTGTGTCTGTACATGCAGAGACGTTATGTATCATGCCGACATGCAACAAGCCTAGTTCGGTAGCCGTTTTGTGACCTAGTAACGGTTTGCCGGTTCCGTTAATGATCTGAAATTCAATGTCGTGCGTTTGGTCTGCGACTGTGACATGCAATTTTGTTTTACCGAATAAACTGAATCGGTGTTTTACCACCATATGGGTATATTTTGGCATCGGACCTGTGTAACGGAGTATCGGCGAGTTTAAGTTGTTCATAGTGTTCCTCGGTCAATAGCATTGACAGACGAACCAGAATCAATCAAAACATTTAATTGTTTACCTTGTATGTTCAGATCTATTCTGGCCTCTTGTTTTCCGTGTAACACAAATATTTCCTCATCACCATCAGATTGATTTATAGCATGCACACTTTTGATTTTTGATTGACACATTTTCGCGAAATGACCTTCTTTTCCACAATCATTACAAATGACACCTCGCGATTTGATGCATTCTTTTCCGTAATGTCCCTTGATTCCACAGCGATAACATACTGCTGTCTTTTCTGTACGCTGGCCCGGTGTGCGTTTCTGTGTCTGTCCGTACCCGGCGGGTCTGTATACATTGGCTCCTTGCTGCTTTTGACCAGGACGGCTGTCCTCGTTTGGTAGTGACCTCGTGTTGTTTACCCGGTTTTGGTTTCCAGAATTGGTTGACTTCCTCTGTGGGGCGGCGATCATGCATTGCCATTTTGTTTGCATGAGTTTCGGATAGTTTCGTACGTACGTGCGATGGTTTTGACTTTATCCAGTGTGAGGTCGGTCTCGGATAGTAGTTTCTTCCGCAATTCGTGCGATCGGCAGTTGTCGACGATCTGATCACGTACCATTTCGTCGGTATCCGTGTATTCGCAGGAAACGGCCATCTTCGATAGTCTGACGACAAAATTGTCTATCGTTTCGCCATCTTCTTGTTTCGCATGCCGAAACACGTGTCGGTCGTAAGACACGTTTTTCCTGGGTCGGAAGTAGTTGGACAAGCTGGTCACGGCGTGATCATACGTAGTTCCCGTATTGTTCATTGTCTCGAAGATGTCTTGGAATTGGCTTCCTGACACATGTAGGAGTAATGCCCTTTTTTGTTCGTCTTTCGTGACACCACAAGCTTTGATATAGTATTCAAAACGTTTGAGATACTGTTCCCATGCTTTGTTTAAATTTGCGTTTTCACCGTGAACGTTAAATTGTCCAGGACTAGATATGTCTAATTCGACGCCATTGTAGTTGTTTTCAGTACTTGTTTCTTGGTTGAATCGTATCAGGCGCTAACACGCAACAGTTCGGAATTAAATCCTCCGTTGTAACAATTACTTTGACAGTCCGGAATAAATCCTCTGTCCATCCACTAGACATTAACACAATTGGTTGGTTCACATAAACTCCCAGACTCGTCGCCAATGTAATGTCTTGTATATATGTGGATAATAGTAATTAAGGCAGAATAATAACAACGCATTGGTTTTAGTTAATAATATATCTGCACTAACTGCTAGCTAAAATACAACTAACTCATAGGGGTCGCACGGGCCTGTCATGATGCTGGCTTGCTGACTCAGCAATCATGTAATACTAAACCACGCCTCCAAGGGGCGGTTACATACAGTGCAGGTACATGTCTTATAACATCTGTTTACTTTCATGGAACGCCTTGATATTTCATGCATTCATCTAATGATACCCTATCGTGCTATCGCAAATTAATGACCACGCCGTCACAAACTTAGCATGTTCATAAACTTAACTTTGGGGTAAATGCTGTGTAACTTCTGTTTCTTTACAGGGAACGCTTTTTTCAATTTCATACATGCATTCATCTGATGATCCTCTATTGTGCTACAGCAAATCCATGACCACCCCCCCCCCCACCCCTTTCAAAAGATTCAAAAGAGAGGCATGACTTTTGTATGTGTTGGTTTGTCAAAACAAGATAGACCTAGTCACCATTCCAACCATATTGTTGTGCCTTCGCTACTATCTAACAAGTTTTTGAACCCTAAACGGGCACTGACAATATATTTAAAACGCACAGAGACTTTAAGGACAGCAGATGAAAGTAACACTAAACTGTTTTTGGCTATTAAAAAACCACATAAGCCAGTGACGTCACAAACTATTTCTAGGTGGTTAGTGAACACAGTACGTTTCTGTTACAACAAAAAGCAGAAGACTGTTAAGGATGTGAAAGGACATTCTACACGTAGTGTTGGTCCGTCATGGGCATTGTTCAAGGGTGCATCTTTGAAGCAGGTCATGGAGTCTGCCGACCTGGTCAAGGGAGACCACGTTTACTAGACATTATTTGAAGCCAGTGAAAGTTAATGTTTTATCTGTGTAAGATATACACATATTGTGATGATTGAGTTATGAGAAGTTTCTCATTCCGGCGAGTTGCTGGGTATAAACTGTACAATTTATAGTGCGAGTGAAGAACACTCAGAATATGGGACTATTCCGTGTATATAGGAGGATGATATGCAACCTATATTCACACCAGCAGACAGATCAGAACTACACGTAGGAGACGCAGGGATGGCCGTCTTAAAGAAACTCATCAGATGGTGAGTACTTAGTAGTTATGATAAGTTTGAATAAGAGGCTTGGAGTTCTTAAACCAAGTCCTACCTCCGGTACATTGCTATGGAATCTGTATTAATCCATATGTAATGTCAGGTAGGCTATATTTACGAAGAAAAAATCGTAAATTTGTACTCAAAATTGTAGTTTTTTTTTTGAGTAAATATACCTACCTGACATTACAGGTAGCCCAGCCCATCCTCCCTACATTTTGGTTTAAGTTTAAAGGCGTTTTTGCAGCGCCTAATTTGGAAACTGACTAAATGTGGTCTTCTACCGGAGAGCTTCTATCCAGGGGAGATAATATTTTACTTCCGGTAGTGAGAGCGAGTTATTTTTAGCCGAATTGGAAAATCCATATGTAATGTCAGGTAGGTATATTTACTCAAAAAACTACAATTTGAGTACAAATTTACGATTTTGAGTACCCAGCGTTGGATACGTGGCGTAGCTTCATGCGACTTTGAGAATATGTTCTCTTGTGGGCGGTGATCAGTGTAGACAACAAAATCCATACCGTACAGATACACGTTAAATCGCTGGATGGCATATGCAACTCCCAATGACTCGCGATCGGTCTGAGAAAACCGTCGTTCTACTGGAGTTAAAGTTCGGCTGGCATACGCGACCGGTTTAACTTCGCCTTTTGGTTGTTTTTGGCTTAAAATAGCTCCAAGTCCGTACGGGGACGCATCCACTACAATGCTTGTCTCGGCTACGGGATTGTAGTAAGACATCACTTCCGCGCTGGTGATTGATTGTTTGAGCGTTTCGAACGCATTTTGCTGTTCGGTGCTCCATTCCCATTCTACATCTTTACGCGTTAATTTGGGCAATGGTTCCGCAATTGTCGCGAAGTTTGGAACAAACTTTGAACAATAGTTGATTAACCCTAGGAATGATTTAACCTCTGTGGGATTCTGCGGAGGTTTTATTTGTTTGACGGCCTTGACCTTGCTTTCGTCAATTTTGATTCCGTCTTTGGACAGTATATGTCCATGAACCTTAGTTCGGTTTTGTTAAACTCACACTTGGATTTGTTGAGTGTTAAGTTACGTTCTCGCAAGCGCGCGAATAGACGTTTCAGAGTCTCCTCGTGCTCAGTCTGGTTTCTCGCAAATACGATTATGTCGTCTGCTATATTTTTGCAACCAGGAATATCTTGAATTGTGTGTTGTATAATTCGCTGGTGTGTTTCGGGCGCTGAGTTAATCCCGTATAGCAATCGTTTGTATCGGTATAACCCGTTGTGTGACGCAAATGTTGTGATATATCGCGACTTTTCTTCGATTTCTATCTGATGGAAACTTTGTTTAAAATCTAATTTCGAGTACACGACTGAACCGTTCATTTCTTCTAACGTTTCATCGATGTTTGGCATCGGAAAACGTTCGCGTTGGACAGCTTTGTTGGCTTGGCGCATATCTACACAAATCCTGATATCGCCATCCTTTTTCGGTATTTGTACTAAGGCACTAACCCATGGAGTTGGGCCGTCGACCTTTTCTATTATGTCCAGTTTCTCAAGTTCCTGTAATTTATGCTCAACTTGTTGACGCATTTTAAATGGAATCTTCCGAGCTGGTTGTGCTACTGGTTTGACCGATTTATCAATGTGTAGTCGCAACTGAAAATCTTTTAATTTTCATATACCTGTAAATAGGTCATCGTACGACCTGATAATCTGATCAGTTGTGTCTGTACATGCAGAGACGTTATGTATCATGCCGACATGCAACAAGCCTAGTTCGGTAGCCGTTTTGTGACCTAGTAACGGTTTGCCGGTTCCGTTAATGATCTGAAATTCAATGTCGTGCGTTTGGTCTGCGACTGTGACATGCAATTTTGTTTTACCGAATAACTGAATCGGTGTTTTACCACCATATGGGTATATTTTGGCATCGGACCTGTGTAACGGAGTATCGGCGAGTTTAAGTTGTTCATATGTTCCTCGGTCAATAGCATTGACAGACGAACCGAATCAATCAAAACATTTAATTGTTTACCTTGTATGTTCAGATCTATTCTGGCCTCTTGTTTTCCGTGTAACACAAATATTTCCTCATCACCATCAGATTGATTTATAGCATGCACACTTTTGATTTTTGATTGACACATTTTCGCGAAATGACCTTCTTTTCCACAATCATTACAAATGACACCTCGCGATTTGATGCATTCTTTTCCGTAATGTCCCTTGATTCCACAGCGATAACATACTGCTGTCTTTTCTGTACGCTGGCCCGGTGTGCGTTTCTGTGTCTGTCCGTACCCGGCGGGTCTGTATACATTGGCTCCTTGCTGCTTTTGACCAGGACGGCTGTATCCTCGTTTGGTAGTGACCTCGTGTTGTTTACCCGGTTTTGGTTTCCAGAATTGGTTGACTTCCTCTGTGGGGCGGCGATCATGCATTGCCATTTTGTTTGCATGAGTTTCGGATAGTTCGTACGTACGTGCGATGGTTTTGACTTTATCCAGTGTGAGGTCGGGTCTCGGATAGTAGTTTCTTCCGCAATTCGTGCGATCGGCAGTTGTCGACGATCTGATCACGTACCATTTCGTCGGTATCCGTGTATTCGCAGGAAACGGCCATCTTCGATAGTCTGACGACAAAATTGTCTATCGTTTCGCCATCTTCTTGTTTCGCATGCCGAAACACGTGTCGGTCGTAAGACACGTTTTTCCTGGGTCGGAAGTAGTTGGACAAGCTGGTCACGGCGTGATCATACGTAGTTCCCGTATTGTTCATTGTCTCGAAGATGTCTTGGAATTGGCTTCCTGACACATGTAGGAGTAATGCCCTTTTTTGTTCGTCTTTCGTGACACCACAAGCTTTGATATAGTATTCAAAACGTTTGAGATACTGTTCCCATGCTTTATTTGTTTAAATTTGCGTTTTCACCGTGAACGTTAAATTGTCCAGGACTAGATATGTCTAATTTCGACGCCATTGTAGTTGTTTTCAGTACTTGTTTCTTGGTTGAATCGTATCAGGCGCTAACAGCAAAAACAGTTCGGAATTAAATCCTCCGTTGTAACAATTACTTTGACAGTCCGGAATTAAATCCTCTGTCCATCCACTAGACATTAACACAATTGGTTGGTTCACATAAACTCCCAGACTCGTCGCCAATGTAATGTCTTGTATATATGTGGATATAGTAATTAAGGCAGAATAATAACAACGCATTGGTTTTAGTTAATAATATATCTGCACTAACTGCTAGCTAAAATACAACTAACTCATAGGGGTCGCACGGGGCTGTCATGATGCTGGCTTGCTGACTCAGCAATCATGTAATACTAAACCACGCCTCCAAGGGGCGGTTACATACAGTGCAGGTACATGTCTTATAACATCTGTTTACTTTCATGGAACGCCTTGATATTTCATGCATTCATCTAATGATACCCTATCGTGCTATCGCAAATTAATGACCCACCGCCGTCACAAACTTAGCATGTTCATAAACTTAACTTTGGGGTAAATGCTGTGTAACTTCTGTTTCTTTACAGGGAACGCTTTTTTCAATTTCATACATGCATTCATCTGATGATCCTCTATTGTGCTACAGCAAATCCATGACCACCCCCCCCCACCCCTTTCAAAAGATTCAAAAGAGAGGCATGACTTTTGTATGTGTTGGTTTGTCAAAACAAGATAGACCTAGTCACCATTCCAACCATATTGTTGTGCCTTCGCTACTATCTAACAAGTTTTTGAACCCTAAACGGGCACTGACAATATATTTAAAACGCACAGAGACTTTAAGGACAGCAGATGAAAGTAACACTAAACTGTTTTTGGCTATTAAAAAACCACATAAGCCAGTGACGTCACAAACTATTTCTAGGTGGTTAGTGAACACAGTACGTTTCTGTTACAACAAAAAGCAGAAGACTGTTAAGGATGTGAAAGGACATTCTACACGTAGTGTTGGTCCGTCATGGGCATTGTTCAAGGGTGCATCTTTGAAGCAGGTCATGGAGTCTGCCGACTGGTCAAGGGAGACCACGTTTACTAGACATTATTTGAAGCCAGTGAAAGTTAATGTTTTATCTGTGTAAGATATACACATATTGTGATGATTGAGTTATGAGAAGTTTCTCATTCCGGCGAGTTGCTGGGTATAAACTGTACAATTTATAGTGCGAGTGAAGAACACTCAGAATAGTGGGACTATTCCGTGTATATAGGAGGATGATATGCAACCTATATTCACACCAGCAGACAGATCAGAACTACACGTAGGAGACGCAGGGATGGCCGTCTTAAAGAAACTCATCAGATGGTGAGTACTTAGTAGTTATGATAAGTTTGAATAGAGGCTTGGAGTTCTTAAACCAAGTCCCACCTCCGGTACATTGCTATGGAATCTGTATTAATCCATATGTAATGTCAGGTAGGCTATATTTACGAAGAAAAAATCGTAAATTTGTACTCAAATTGTAGTTTTTTGAGTAAATATACCTACCTGACATTACAGGTAGCCCAGCCCATCCTCCCTACATTTTGGTTTAAGTTTAAAGGCGTTTTTGCAGCGCCTAATTTGGAAACTGACTAAAGTGTGGTTCTTCTACCGGAGAGCTTCTATCCATGGGGAGATAATATTTTACTTCCGGTAGTGAGAGCGAGTTATTTTTAGCCGAATTGGAAAATCCATATGTAATGTCAGGTAGGTATATTTACTCAAAAAACTACAATTTGAGTACAAATTTACGATTTTGAGTACCCAGCGTTGGATACGTGGCGTAGCTTCATGCGACTTTGAGAATATGTTCTCTTGTGGGCGGTGATCAGTGTAGACAACAAAATCCATACCGTACAGATACACGTTAAATCGCTGGATGGCATATGCAACTCCCAATGACTCGCGATCGGTCTGAGAAAACCGTCGTTCTACTGGAGTTAAAGTTCGGCTGGCATACGCGACCGGTTTAACTTCGCCTTTTGGTTGTTTTTGGCTTAAAATAGCTCCAAGTCCGTACGGGGACGCATCCACTACAATGCTTGTCTCGGCTACGGGATTGTAGTAAGACATCACTTCCGCGCTGGTGATTGATTGTTTGAGCGTTTCGAACGCATTTTGCTGTTCGGTGCTCCATTCCCATTCTACATCTTTACGCGTTAATTTGGGCAATGGTTTCCGCAATTGTCGCGAAGTTTGGAACAAACTTTGAACAATAGTTGATTAACCCTAGGAATGATTTAACCTCTGTGGGATTCTGCGGAGGTTTTATTTGTTTGACGGCCTTGACCTTGCTTTCGTCAATTTTGATTCCGTCTTTGGACAGTATATGTCCCATGAACCTTAGTTCGGTTTTGTTAAACTCACACTTGGATTTTTTGAGTGTTAAGTTACGTTCTCGCAAGCGCGCGAATAGACGTTTCAGAGTCTCCTCGTGCTCAGTCTGGTTTCTCGCAAATACGATTATGTCGTCTGCTATATTTTTGCAACCAGGAATATCTTGAATTGTGTGTTGTATAATTCGCTGGTGTGTTTCGGGCGCTGAGTTAATCCCGTATAGCAATCGTTTGTATCGGTATAACCCGTTGTGTGACGCAAATGTTGTGATATATCGCGACTTTTCTTCGATTTCTATCTGATGGAAACTTTGTTTAAAATCTAATTTCGAGTACACGACTGAACCGTTCATTTCTTCTAACGTTTCATCGATGTTTGGCATCGGAAAACGTTCGCGTTGGACAGCTTTGTTGGCTTGGCGCATATCTACACAAATCCTGATATCGCCATCCTTTTTCGGTATTTGTACTAAGGCACTAACCCATGGAGTTGGCCGTCGACCTTTTCTATTATGTCCAGTTTCTCAAGTTCCTGTAATTTATGCTCAACTTGTTGACGCATTTTAAATGGAATCTTCCGAGCTGGTTGTGCTACTGGTTTGACCGATTTATCAATGTGTAGTCGCAACTGAAAATCTTTTAATTTTCATATACCTGTAAATAGGTCATCGTACGACCTGATAATCTGATCAGTTGTGTCTGTACATGCAGAGACGTTATGTATCATGCCGACATGCAACAAGCCTAGTTCGGTAGCCGTTTTGTGACCTAGTAACGGTTTGCCGGTTCCGTTAATGATCTGAAATTCAATGTCGTGCGTTTGGTCTGCGACTGTGACATGCAATTTTGTTTTACCGAATAACTGAATCGGTGTTTTACCACCATATGGGTATATTTTGGCATCGGACCTGTGTAACGGAGTATCGGCGAGTTTAAGTTGTTCATATGTTCCTCGGTCAATAGCATTGACAGACGAACCAGAATCAATCAAAACATTTAATTGTTTACCTTGTATGTTCAGATCTATTCTGGCCTCTTGTTTTCCGTGTAACACAAATATTTCCTCATCACCATCAGATTGATTTATAGCATGCACACTTTTGATTTTTGATTGACACATTTTCGCGAAATGACCTTCTTTTCCACAATCATTACAAATGACACCTCGCGATTTGATGCATTCTTTTCCGTAATGTCCCTTGATTCCACAGCGATAACATACTGCTGTCTTTTCTGTACGCTGGCCCGGTGTGCGTTTCTGTGTCTGTCCGTACCCGGCGGGTCTGTATACATTGGCTCCTTGCTGCTTTTGACCAGGACGGCTGTATCCTCGTTTGGTAGTGACCTCGTGTTGTTTACCCGGTTTTGGTTTCCAGAATTGGTTGACTTCCTCTGTGGGGCGGCGATCATGCATTGCCATTTTGTTTGCATGAGTTTCGGATAGTTCGTACGTACGTGCGATGGTTTGACTTTATCCAGTGTGAGGTCGGTCTCGGATAGTAGTTTCTTCCGCAATTCGTGCGATCGGCAGTTGTCGACGATCTGATCACGTACCATTTCGTCGGTATCCGTGTATTCGCAGGAAACGGCCATCTTCGATAGTCTGACGACAAAATTGTCTATCGTTTCTCGCCATCTTCTTGTTTCGCATGCCGAAACACGTGTCGGTCGTAAGACACGTTTTTTCCTGGGTCGGAAGTAGTTGGACAAGCTGGTCACGGCGTGATCATACGTAGTTCCCGTATTGTTCATTGTCTCGAAGATGTCTTGGAATTGGCTTCCTGACACATGTAGGAGTAATGCCCTTTTTTGTTCGTCTTTCGTGACACCACAAGCTTTGATATAGTATTCAAAAACGTTTGAGATACTGTTCCCATGCTTTGTTTAAATTTGCGTTTTCACCGTGAACGTTAAATTGTCCAGGACTAGATATGTCTAATTTCGACGCCATTGTAGTTGTTTTCAGTACTTGTTTCTTGGTTGAATCGTATCAGGCGCTAACAGCAACAGTTCGGAATTAAATAAATTCCTCCGTTGTAACAATTACTTTGACAGTCCGGAATTAAATCCTCTGTCCATCCACTAGACATTAACACAATTGGTTGGTTCACATAAACTCCCAGACTCGTCGCCAATGTAAATGTCTTGTATATATGTGGATATAGTAATTAAGGCAGAATAATAACAACGCATTGGTTTTAGTTAATAATATATCTGCACTAACTGCTAGCTAAAATACAACTAACTCATAGGGGTCGCACGGGGCCTGTCATGATGCTGGCTTGCTGACTCAGCAATCATGTAATACTAAACCACGCCTCCAAGGGGCGGTTACATACAGTGCAGGTACATGTCTTATAACATCTGTTTACTTTCATGGAACGCCTTGATATTTCATGCATTCATCTAATGATACCCTATCGTGCTATCGCAAATTAATGACCCACCGCCGTCACAAACTTAGCATGTTCATAAACTTAACTTTGGGGTAAATGCTGTGTAACTTCTGTTTCTTTACAGGGAACGCTTTTTTCAATTTCATACATGCATTCATCTGATGATCCTCTATTGTGCTACAGCAAATCCATGACCACCCCCCCCCCCCCGCCCCCCCCACCCCTTTCCCCAAGATCAACATCATAAACTTAACGTTGGAGTAAATGTTTTTTTATAACTTCTGTTTCTTTACAGGGAACGCCTTGATATTTCATACATGCATTCATCTGATGATACTCTATCGTGCTATAGCAAATCCATGACCTACCCCCGACCCCTTTCCCCAAGGTCAAGGTCACAATAATAGCACATTCATAAACTTAACGTTGGGGTAAATACCTTATAACATCTGTTTCCTTTCATGGAACGCCTTGCTATTTCATACATGCATTCATCTGATGATACCCTATCGTGCTATCGCAAATTAATGACCCGCCGCCGTCACAAACTTAGCATGTTCGCTGAATACAAGCCACTGGTATATGATTATATTAGATTTATGAGAAACGTTGATTCTCGAAACACCTACATCGTTTACGTGTGTCAACGAAATGGGCTACAGTTCGACACAATGGACATTATGACATTCACGGAAACGTACACCTGGTATTTCATTCGCATTTGAATAGGTAAAACATTCTGCTGTGTGTAACTACTCTCCGCAATGTCATGTATTGATATCCTTATTTTGTATAGTTCGTATATGTCTTGCTTTGCGTACCATTGTGTGGTTATTGTCTAGTTACTTGTACCCAACTTCATGTAAATAACATTGTCATTAATGCATACTCGGCCATGGTCAAAAGCATTGTTATGATAACGTGTGGTTGTGTGCATGCTATTACAACGTGACTGCTTGAAATATAGATGTTCATACTGCTAATCATAACGAAATGCAGTCAATTGCCCAAACACCGAATTATGCACATACCGCTTTATTTAACATTGGAAATAAAAACTGGCTTATTTGTTATGCGACCAGTGTAGCCAGCGGTCAGCCAGCATACTTTGTATGCGGTCTCAACAGTGCTTACGCTGTTCGCTATTACCAGCCTGAGTATAGTCTAACAAACACAACCGACTAGTTAAATTTCAATTAACGTTTAATTTCTTTCGAAATATATATATATTTCGAAAGAAACAATATATATATATATTTCGAAAGAAATTAAACGCTAATTTAAATTTAACTAGTCGGTTGGGAGGAACGGATTGTGGTATTTGCAAATTTGTCACAGAACATGTTCTTTTCAACCGACATATTAAATCACAACAAGCTATATACTCTATATTACAAGTTTTACACTATGTTACAAGTTTATGCTCGTTTATAAATGCATGATTTCCTCCAGCTAAAAAAATACTGTCGTACCAAAGTATTTGCAATATGTAGTAGGTGATATATGAGTATGTATTATTTAGGAGAACATATGGATGAAAGACAAGTATGTTGTTTGGTTTTGAATTGAACAATGGAAAATAATAAAGTGGTCAATGAAGTCAAATTATCAAGTTGCACAAATTAACTAGGAAAACGATTGCAATTATTGACCAATTAGGTACACGATTATATGAAGTGCTTTCGTATTGTGAAATTACAGCGTTTCTTTATGTGATACATGTAAAACGAACAATTTGTAATATCACAAATACACAAGCTGTTGGCTACCACACTTGATAGAGTCGCGAACCGCTGGCTTTCTTTATTGTGCAATTCATATAGTAGAATTTGACTTCAAAATTCAGAACACCATGCTTATCGTTTATCTGTATTTACTGTTAACTAATACATACTCTTAAATAGTATTTTTAACAAAATAAATGTAAATGCTTTGATTTAACGACGGCACTGGTTCGATGACCTTGCCTGTCGGGATCGACTATTTTTGTCCCCATCCGATAGGACTAGGCTATCACGAAGGTGTCTTGCCCAGTTTCGGGATTGGAACTCGGGACCTTTCGATCAGTAGTCCGATGCTCTACCGCTGAGCTATTGCGACTAACCCTATAGTATTGCAACTTTTTTTTTCTTTTTTTTTATCTTATATTTACGGGTAGGAATTGGCTCGAGGACCTTCCAAACCCGGGCATTTGAACCCAAAAGTGGCAGGTCAATGACCGTTGGCCCGTTTGTTTCCGAATTTACTAATATCTGCCATACAGTCGAAATATGTGCATTAAATGAAGGAGGCAATGAGGCGGTTAATTTAACCTAGCTAGTTCATTCTCCTATCGCACGAAGCCGGTATGTAAGACCGTGAAAAAGGCTGAGTGTGATGAGTGCATGTGATATATGGAGATTCAGCCGTAACAGTGTATCCTATATAATGATGACATTTGACGGTTGGTCAGGGCATAATATAGATGTTGGGAATGATCGATATTTGGTTATGCAAAGTATGATGTAATATGTTTTCGGGCCCAGCTACTGTCGTTTCGTGGCTTATCTTTATTTACGATTTGCTATTATTCGAGATCAGGTGCGGCGTTTATCTGTTACTATTTGATTAGATGACAATGTGTTTCACATATTCTGAAGACGAAAGAAAAAGAGAAGATAATACATGGCGGTATAGAAATTGCCCATATATTAGTGAGTGGCCCATATCATACCGCCGGTCATGGTCCAAAATGTTAAATTTGATTTCAGACGATGCATATTACAGTCAATAATGTTTAATAATAGTAATGCGGGCGGCCAATTCCGGTCTAAACTGCATTACTCCGTGAGATGAATGGTGGGGAAACCGGAGTACCCGGGGAAAACCACCTCCTCCGGCAAGTAATGACAACTTCACATACGTCGGTGTAGAGGTGAAGAGCTGTGATCGAACAGCTACCGGGGACCAATGCCGGCTCTTTACTGCGGGTCCAAATGACGGCATCAGCTACTGTCACTCCGTGCCCGGCGCCCGGCCACACCGCAACGATGTCCATTTGGTTCTATAACATATCTTTTAAAACAAGAGAAAATTTATGATTAAGGGTTAAACAGGAGGCGATTGGCTGCCATCATTAACCTCTGAAGAAGAAGAAAAAAACAGTATAGGGTGCGGTCGCCAGTATTGGAAGACGAGTATTGGTCAGTGGGAGTTGGGGTAGAGGTTGCAAGTTGTCCTAGTCCATGTATATGGTGTCATCGGAATTGTGTATGGTACAGAGGGAGGGGTGGGCAGTGATATGTATATTTATTATTACATAGGTTCATCTATATATTGTCGAATATATTGGTTGTCATACTGGTTATACTATGTTATGCTTGGAGATTGGGTTTGCGTTAATTTATTTAGTTTAGCTTCATGTATTAGCCCCTACGAGCCTGTACATATCGTCTCGTTAATATCCCAGTACTAATCCTCGATAAGGCAATCCATACCAGATAGACTTTCCCGGGCCAGTTCCGATCGAGTAAATACCCATTGGATGGGGGAGAGATCACTTGTCGTATATTTATATCTACAGCCTGATACTAATATGTAATATACTTTTTCAGATTGGGTTTGTCTTAATTTATTTAGTTTAACTTCGTGTGTTAGCCCACATGAGCCTGTACACATGAAGTACATGTACAAATGTATTCATTGTTGCACTTTCACATGCGTCTGTATCATGCGAAACAATCAACAGTGGTACACAGTGCCAGCTTCTGGCCCAGGTGAAGCTCCCACGTATCGGGTTCTCGGCGTCCGCATACCAAAGTATAATGCTTCACACGAAACATACATGTATACGTACATTTATATACCTCCCGCATACAGGCACATTTAACTTAAGATTCTAAAAAAAACACCATGAAATTCACATGTAATGCTATTTGGTAAAGGATGAGCACTAAATACATTGTTTCAATGTACATATATACAACCTATATGCTGTTATGTTTGGAGATTGGGTTCTGATTGGGTTGGGCTACCGCACCCCACCTAATACATGTTATAGATCACTTGTCTTATATTTATATTTACAGCCTGAAACTAATAGACTTTTTCAGATTGGGTTTGTCTTAATTTCATGTGTTAGCCTAAACGAGCCTGTACATATCGTCTCGTTAATTTCCCAGTACTAATCCTCGATAAGGCAATCCACACCAGAGATACTTTCTCGGGCCAGTTCCGATCGAGTACAGACCCATTGGTGAATCACTTGTCTTATATTTATATTAGTTATATGTTGTTATGTTTTGAGATTTGGTTCTGATTGTGTTGGGCTACCGCACCCCACCTAATACGTGTTAACGTTCACTACAGGTATATACATCCTAACATAAGCTGCGTACAAGGATCTTACAACATTGTCAACCAGTGACGATATTTACAGTAGTTTTCAGATCTGGGATGGAGACAATGGGGCCTAGTGTCACTGACGTAATTTAGCTAAGACAACTCCATCGTATTTGTATTTTGTTCCTACCCTTAGTACCGGTGTATACATGTTTACATGTATTGTATTTTGAAGTATGATTCATTATATTGTGCAGAATTTATTATTATTATTTTTTATATTTTTGGAGCAGCGGTATTATGTTATCGTATTTTAGTACAGCTAAGTGTATTTCCGTTTCACATTCTTTAGGGGGGAATATTAAATTATATGGGGACGATTTAATATTATTTTTTAAGCAAACAGCGGCTAAATCTTTTCTTGCTGATTCATGCGTTGGACAGAAGAAGAAATAGTGGTCCAGTTCTTCTATTTCGTCTTCATCGCACTGACTACAGTTATCTATATCAATATTGCTGCCCTGTGGATAACGATTTGCCTTTATACCATTTCTGCCTAATCTAAGTCGTGTGATTATTCTGTCTAC
Source organism: Conchocele bisecta (assembly GCA_029237695.1). Classification (NCBI taxonomy): domain Eukaryota; kingdom Metazoa; phylum Mollusca; class Bivalvia; order Lucinida; family Thyasiridae; genus Conchocele; species Conchocele bisecta. The sequence goes on along the minus strand of CM055275.1, from coordinate 27,351,629 downwards.
CCGCCTATCCTTACTGTATAATTTACACGTAACTGGGATTGTTGGAATCATTGATTGCAGTATGTGCCCACCGTGCTTACTTTCATGAATATTATTCCAACGTGTTTGCCATTTGTATCTTGATTTTTTGCTAATAACAGAATATATTTCTCTATGAGTAGGTAGTGTTAATTCATCAGTGCCTGTCAAATGTGCTGAAGCAGCCGCGCGATCTGCTTCTTCATTACCGGGTATTTCAATATGGGAAGGGACCCAGTCTATATTTATAAGCTTGCTCTGTTCCACTGTTCTGCTTATTAGTGTCTTAATGTCATGTATTTTGACGGGTCTCGTTTTAGATGTACCTGAATTAATAGCTTGAACAGAGCTTAATGAATCTGTTATAATTACGGTGTTTTTGTAGTCATTTAGCGTAAGGTTGTATATAAGGGCCTTTTCTATGGCAATAAGCTCTGCTGTAAATACACTTAGAGTGGATGCCAACTTATATTGTTCTATATGATCTAGTTGTGGTACCACACAAGCAGCTGATGTTATTCCTTGTTCTGAATTTTTGCTACCGTCCGTGTATATCTGTAGCGTGTCTTTACAATGGTGGTGAATGCAATCTGTTGCGTTTTTAAGGCTGAGGGCTGGATCCCTATTCTTATCTATTATTATTTCTGTAAGGTCAGATCTTGCTGTGATTTCAAATGGGTAATAAGGTATGTGTGTGAAGAATGGTTGTATTGTACAGTCATTTAGTCCATATTCTTTTTTAGGCTTATTGCGTTCATTGTATAACATGTTTTTATTTTATTATTGTTACATTGATACTTGTTAGCATTTGGTTGATGGCTATGATTTTCGTTAGATTTTTTATTCGGTTTACTAGGACCTCTTTTAATTCTTAAAATGTTGTATTTATATGTACGTTTGTGTTTTATTAGTTCGTTAAGTGGTAGGTTAGCACCATGGGGCTGGGTGCGGGCCCAGTATTTTAGTAAATTACATTCACGTCGCAGATCCAGTGGTTGTACAACTGTTTCTACTTCTATTGCTGCGGCTCTAGTTGATTGATAGGCACCCGTTGCAACTTTTAATGCTGCTCTTTGAATTAATTCTAGTTTATTTAGATGACTGGCCGCTGTGTCTTTGTATAACATACAGCCGTAGTCCATTTTAGATAGTATTAATGCTTTATAGAATCGTAGGAGAGACGGTTTGTCTGCTCCATATGATGTACCTGATATAAGTTTCACTAGATCAAGGTCCTTCCTACACCGTTGGACTAGGTCTGTTACATGAGGACCCCAGGTTAATCTGTCGTCTAATATCATACCTAGAATTGTGCACATTTCTTGTAAGGGATTGGTTGGTTGTTCACTACTAGATTTTTTATTCTATAGTGCTGTTCTCTTTTATAGGTATACCGCTGCACCGCATCTTTATAGCACAATGTTCCTCCGTTATGAAATATGACTGCCTCAGTTTTAAGTGGGGAGATTGCTACCTAATGTTCTCGTTATATATATATGGGCCACCGGCTGAGAAAAGGGACCGTACAGCATTGCGTTAATTGGCACTAATTGGATATATAGTTCCCTTTGTACACTCGCATATTATGATTGGATTCTAATCGTCTTGCTAGTGTCATTAATGCTACTCCTTTTATGGAATAGAGAACAGTGTATGCCCTGATCAAATTCCGCGGATGTGCCTGCTGATCTGGTGCTACGTTGGTCGCATATGTTGAAGGGTCCCTTTTCTCAGCCGGGGGCCCAATTATGTCTCACGCAACGTAGTGAGCATGTACATTTGAACCATCTTTTGACCTTAAAAGTCATGTCGTTGAAAACATTTGTAATGCAATATATAACTGCTCTACATAACACATACTGAACGACGATCGTGTGTTTATAACATAATAATCATGGATTGCCGCTTATAGTGCCGTTAATACATATGAGATGTATTTGATACACAAGTAGGCGCATGTATTCTTCACGGAATTCCCGTCATGTGACGAATTTTCATAAGTTACAGTACGACCGAACCCCGGTTAGAAAACACATATGTTATGAAGATATCATCGTCTATTTTGTCAGTAATGGGATGTACAACATCTGCATTGTTTAATGTGTTGTTGCGAATATTGTTTCATTTCAATACGAAGGTTACGTTGTGTACCATTGTTCCTCATATCGGTTGGTAACGGTGTTTACCAGTGTATTGTTAGATTGTTTTAACTATAATGTTTGTATGTCATATAACATGTATCTATGCTCTGATATACATTGGCATGACGTCTTATTTGTATGTCTCGGAACATGACTACATGTATTTGAACCACATTACATTCAATGCATGTTAAGTTTGAACTGCAGATCGTTATGCTCTCGTGTATTATAGAGATATTATATCGGTCGAAAATCTAACCGATTAGTGATCATTGTAGTGCATGACCAACTGTGCGGCTGCATATTTCCTGTCAATATTGGTCAGCGAGTATAAACCTTTCTGAGCTGCAAATTCTTCTGTTGAATGACACATTTTAGATATTTTCAGAAAGTTTTACATCCGGGGATCATATACAATTTATGTACACGTATGTATATTATTGTTATTGAGAAGTCATATGTAAATGATATCAACATAGTGTCATCCAGATTGTATTCATATCGCGTATCCGTACACGTGGCTACGGTCAGAAACAGTTCACAACTACAATATAAATTACGTACCATGTGTGTTCAAGAAATATGTGGACTTTCCAAATCATCTTCACATTTACGGCAGGGAATTGTGGCAATTTAAATCGGATTATGTTCTCTATAGAACTGCCAATTTTGTCCCGACTGATACTGATAAGTTGATGAGATATCCTGCTGTTGTTGCAAATTGTGCACTGGAAGCCAGACGTCGTCTTGCTCGGAGCGCGTAAATAACAACAGTACACAACGTTAACACCATCGACGTCGCTGACGTCACACGAGTTGATAAAAATATACGTAACATTCACCTGACAGTTGGCAGTTCTATAGAATGTTCTATGTTCAGACATCAGCTGATATAAACTTTAATAACATCCTGCATTACATGTGAAAATTGTTTAGCAAATCCACATATTTTAAAAAACACACACCATGATATGCAAATCTGAAACAATGTTGTAAAATGTGCTATATGGGCTGGTAATGTTCAATAGCAATATCCCACAATCGCAATGCTGTATACAATAGTAAGTACACTACTACTACATGTATTATTTTCACACTATGAGGTAATTTATTAGATACTTTATGACATTATGGTATATAATATCTGGTGAATAATAAACGGGAAAACCCAAAACGTTTTACTATTGTATAAAATTGCCCCAGCAATCGAATGCATATGCAGTAACCAATATTAAGATAGTTGTTCCTTATTGGAGCCGCATGTACAGTCAATGGAAACGAAAAAGCTAACAAAATAGAGGATATTTGTTTTTTTCAGTGTAAGATCGAATTTTATTTCATCTCCCACCTTCCACCCCCTCCTCTCCCACCTTCCACCCTCACACCGTCTACGATTTCACCGTTTTCCGCCCTACGGCACACCGTTTCCCGCCCCACGGCACACCGTTTTCCGCCCCACGGCACACCGTTTACCGATCCCCGGTGCACCGTTTTTCGCCCCTTTTCTACACAGTATCACCGGTTTGCTGTCCCCCCCCCAACATATACAACAGGCGAGGATACGGGGGGGGGGGGGGGGGGTTGGGGGGGGGGGGGGGGGGGGGTCCAGGGGATCCGGACCCCCCCGCTGCTCCCGGCAAAAAAAAAGAACATTTAAACATTTCCTTGGGGACGACCCCAGACCCCCCCCCCCCCGACTTATACGATACGCATCACGCTTCACGCTCGCTGAGGTCGGCGCGCCAATTTTGTATTACAGACCCCTCCCCCTTCAATTATTTCTGTATCCGCGCCTGATACACGTTTTTTATGAGTTTCCAATCATGTGACCTCCTATGAGCTCCTACGAACTGATATGAGCTCCAACTCCTGTGACCTCCTATGAGCTCCTGCGAACTCCTATGAGCTTAAACTCATATGAACTCCTATATATATCAGTTCCTACGAACTTCTGCTCCTATGAGCTCCAACTCATGTGACCTCCTATGAGCTCCTATACGAACTGCTATGAGCTTCAACTCCCATGAGCTCCTATGAACTTCAGTTCCTATGAACTACAACTCATGTGACCTCCTATATATATATGAGCTCCTACGAACTTCAACTCCTATGAACTCATATGAGCTCCTACAAACATACGTGCACATGCAATACCGTAATTTAGTGGGAATCAATAATATATACAGTTAAAAAGATTGTTGATTACAGCAAATGTGATCATGGGAATTTACTACTTTAATTAAAAGTTATTAGGACATGCATAGATGGACGCCTCGCAATGGGACGAATGCTATGCTGTCTAGGTCGAACACAGCTGGCCCTGTGCATACGGTCTGTGAACTTGTTCTGACTCCTATCAAGTCCCGACTTAACATCAGCTGCTATATACACCAAGTTAACTATCTTCGATGTGTAGCTATACCAATGTACCAGCTCCCAGTTAATTAAGTCACAGCCCTCTAAGAAGGTGACTTCCGGTATTCCTTTTAATACCTTTCGCTATTCCCCAATATATATCTGTAGCAGTGTCTCTCTCGCTTGCTAATGACAGACTCCCGAATATCTTTGTTTCTTTCTTGCTTATGTTTAACGGCCGCACTGTCTCTATGGACTTGCACGCCGTCCGCAAAAGGCGGAATAAAAACTTGGGCCGAATGTGAATTTTAAATTTTGAATCTTTGATATCTGGGTTTAACCAGTTCGCGGGCTTAGGGCCCCAGAGACAAATGTGCAAATTGGATTACTGCTGGCGGCCTCCAATTTGGTGACCTAATTTCGCGCAGTAATCCGGTGCACGGCCGCCGTAGTTGCAGAATACATTTGTCTGAATTAAGTGGTGAGGCCCGCATGTGGCCCTATTGTTGGGTATTTTTGTTTGCGGTGCTTTTTATGTTTAGCATAGTGATATTATGGTGGCAAATAAGGGACTCGGAGGCGCGGTCGTTGTTGTTGTAGAGTGAGGTTATGTGGTGTGAAAAGAGTCCGCCGGCTTCACCGGTGAAGAGACCCGTGTGTCCCCTGTCCTCAGGCCCACCCCGAGCCTGCCGTCCGCGACGCAGTCAACCCGAGCACGCCCAGAGGAGCGCACCATGTGTCTGGATTCGGCGGCCAAGCGTCCATTATCCAAGCGCACACCCACGTTCCATGGCCGGGCTTGTAAACAGGCAGTCCGGAGCAGGTCATTTGTTAAGGATTCATCCTGGGGAGTAGGATGCTGTGGTATGATACACCCCCTTGTGACATGTCATATGGACAACGGTGGACCACGCCCCGTTTTGTGGTGTTTATTGTTCCCCAATGTATATGTTGTTGTTTTGTTTATTTGTTGTTTTGTTGTTGTTGTTTTTTCTGTGGGTTTGTTGAATATGTGGGGTGTGGTTCGTTTTTGATTTTCCCCCTTTTTTAGGTGATACGTTTTTAGCTCGCCTTCACGACCCACCCACCACCACTTTTCCCAATGTCAAGGTCACAAACTTAGTACATTCATACATGCATTCCTCGTGTGAATAGCTATCATGCTGTAGAAATTTAAATCACCAACTTAATGCGTTCATAAACTTAACGTTGGGTTAAATTTTGTTTTACTTCTATTTTCAGGGAGCCCATTGATATTTCATACATGCATTCATCTTAATATGCTATATTATGCTATAGCAAACCCACGACCCACCTTGCACCACTCACCCCAATGTCAATGTCCACCGCACGCCCCTTAACCCAAGGTCAAGTTATATAATATTCATGTTTTTTATGCAATTGTGCCAAGTTTGAGTGAATGCTGCCAACAGGCGAGCTTCGTTGTCTTCTGACAACTCTTGTTATTGTTTAGGGACTAAATGTTGGTTCTGTGTTGGGGAAGGGTGAGGGCTGTAATATTATATTTGGCTAGCTGGCGTGTTGACAGCTAGGTGTCCCTGTGTGGAAGGTATTTCTTTCATTTTCATTGTTTTCCTAGGGTTACCATGTTGCTGCCGGGAACTGTGTTCCGTGCTGGCTACTTTGCCTATATATTACGTTGACCCCACCATCTTCCCATAATGATGTTTTGGTTTCCTTATATATTGCGCGTTTGTGTGTTATGATAATATGTGCGTTTGAGTCTGTGTTGTGTTCTGCTTGACTCCCGAATATGCGACGATTCTCTGTATTTATACCCCGATGATACAGCGCCCTCTGTGGCTCCTGGTTGTTTCCGGACATAGCCGACAAAGGACGGAAATTGTCGACTATTTAGATCAACCAAGTACGATAACCCCATTGCGAGACTTCCAAGAGTTATCAACCTTACCTGTAACCTGCCGGACTCAAGGTAGCGAGGCTTCCGAGTAGTCCCGATAGCAGGAATTATATTACACACGTCCGTCCCAAACTGAATGTAAATGTAAATGCTGTATTTGGTCTATATATATACGCAGAAAAACATTTAATTTCAGTGGTGTCCAAATCATGTCGGCCAATAGGTTCATACTTATTCTCTAACTACTAATACACCATCACTAACACATGTACACATGTCAGGGCGGATTCAGGGGGAGCCCCCTCCCCCCCCCCCACAAAAAAAATAAATTCGCCGAGTAAACATTTTTTACAAGTTACATGGTACGTTTCTACGTTCGCGTTGTGAATTTATTGTTTATTTTTGCTCCAAAATGCGCCAGAACGCAGGAAATGCGATGTAGATTTCAAAAAATTTCCTGGGGGGGTGGGTGGGGTGGGTGGGAATGCCCCCACCCCCGGATCCCCCTAGCGCTATCCCGAGCTCCTACTCTCCTTCGATAATATAGTCAAGTATTGCAAAATAGTTACGCCCCCGCCCCCTAACCCGACATCCTGGATCCGCGCCTGCATGTACAAATAGGTATGCATAACTTTAGATAACAGTTGAAGGCTGGATGGCATTGTTTTTCCCGTAAAACATGATTTTTTATCGCACATATCGACACTAACTATTAGCTTACAAGAGTTACTTCCCATCTATTCTGTAATACTACGCCGTATCCAACTTAGTTACAATTCTCAATGACCTCAAAATCGCTATATATGCGTATGTACGAAGATTGCGTGCTAGAACAGAATGTTAATTGCATGTGATATCGTGAATGAACCAGGAATCAATTGTTTAATGTCCCAATGAAAAGCTAGCTTAGCCAGGACGAAGTTTCGCCCTTGTCAATTTCGCTACATAGCTAATGAGCCAGACATCATATTTTTGGGACAACTAGTACCAGAGAGAGGTGGTAAGGGAGACCATACTTTCCTCATCGCATATCTTCTGTAGTTTCTAGTGTTACTGTTTCTAGTATCATGTCGAATGGGTTTTTGGTACTGTATACTACGGCAGCTTAAAAGGGAAATGAGCACATTTTTTTAGCATCTCGTTACCACGACATAGCCTCTCGTTCCCACGAGATAGCATCTCGTTACCACGACTTAGCTATGTTCCCACGACTTAGCTATGTTCCCACGACATAGCATCTCGTTCCCTCGAGATAGCATCTAGTTCCCACGAGATAGGATATTGTTCCCACGAGTTAGCTATGTCGTTCCCACGAGATAGCATCTCGTTACCACGACATAGCATCTCGTTACCACGAGTTAGTTATGTCACATAGCATCTCGTTCCCTCGAGATAGGTAGCCAATGAAAATGAAGCATAATTACCGCCATTTTAGTCCGACAGCCGGGAGCTTAACATTGTTTTGATTAACATAGTTTGGTTATTGGCGATTTTGCTTGTCTATGCCATCCACATCCAGAATCCGGCTAATGACACTCTGTCATCTTTGAGCGTTTTGAGAAATTTGTATAAATTCAAAATGGCCGCCAAGCAGTTATAGTATGCCGTGTGAGGTATTGAAGTAATTTAAGATTTACTTGACTTATCAGATAAGCGGTCAACATTTTTATATTCTATTCAATTTAATTCACTGTGACATGAAAAAATCCAAAATGGCCGCCAAATGTAACATATTTTACATATAACTACTCTCACACTCTATATCAAAGCAAACTTGATACTGATATTAGATATATTGACACAAAAAACGCTTTCAGTACGTTCGATATGTTCGTAGACAAGTTGTTGAACAGGGGAAATCCAAGATGGCCGCCAAATATATATATAGTATCATATAACAATAATGTAAACGACTGATAATTAAGTATATAGAGGCATATTAGCGCCATATCGTAGTAAATTGGTATAGATGTATTGGATTTAGGCATACTCTGAACGTTTTCAGTAACTTAAGACACATACTTAAATAACTGTGCCAATAGCAGAAGTAAAAAATGGCCGCCAAATATTTAGCAAAAAAGTCACGTTGCCTTATACTGCTCAAATTGCATAATAATTACTGGGGCTATTGATTAATTTAAGCATATTAGTATACATATCTCATGTTTATGGACACATTGAACGTTGTATGTAACTTTCAAATGCAATATTAGACAATTGTGTCAATAGAAGAAGCCTTAGATGACCGCCAGATATAAATTAACTGGCAATGACAATCATAATGTGTAATGATTAACATATGAAATGTCACGTTGACCTATTATAAAGAAAACACACATATTTATGTCCATCGTGTGTTCTATTGTAACCTTGTTATGTAATTAGACACGTGTTCCAATAGCAAAAGTCCAAGACGGCTGCCAAATATAAATCATAGCAATCATAGTTTAATAATTAAGTTATATAATTAAGTTCAGTCCAGCTCCATAGGGAGAACACTGTTATAGCAATAGTTTACAAATGTATGTCAATGACGATCGCATAATAATGGATGATTATTAAAATAGAGAACACAGTAGAAAAGTGACCCATAATAAACCAACTCAATAAATACTTCCTAAATAAGCAAATAACATGCGCACATCCGTGGTCGCAGAACCTTCAACGCGGCACAACCATGCACTCCACGATCAGCGGTGTACGGTCCCAAAACGAAAGCAACAGTGCATACACTACATAAACAGTATAACAAATGCAGAGCAAGCACAACAACAACTATCGGACACATGACAAGAAGGATGCCACCTTGGACAGGACAGCGCATAAAACAGAACACTTGGATAGTTGAAACTGAACTGTTTAGCAAACCTTCCGCTTACCTCGCCATCAAGCTTCAAAATGACATCACATACAAGGCAATCAAAAACGAATAATATATCACGATAACGACAAATCTAATTTAAAAAAACACAGTATACATGAAATGAAAGTTAATATTGTAGGTATGACTATAAGAAAAGAAGAAGATATGATGGCACAAATACTCTAGCCGCAAGGGATGACAGTTACGTTGTTTAGCATTGTCATATTAGTATATTAAATTGTGTGATACTGCATTTCTTATATCCATTGCATTGTACCTTGAATGCTGTCATGTTGTATATATTGGTGTGTACTATGTGTATTGTAGTCTGCAATGACTATAACAGTTATTGTTACCGTGAGTTAGTAGTGGCTCAACTGGAATGGCGTCGTATATATCATTTCAATGTGTATTAGTTGTGTCCACACTATAAATTTTATTCTACATTATCTCAGTGTTTTTTCTCAGAATTATTGAATTTGTGATTAAATTTGATTTCTTTGTTCAGCATTACGTATGTTAACATGTCATATGCATGCACTCCATATTGAGTTGTATGTCATAATATCAACTGCACATGCATGTCCGACGTTGCATTCCGACTTGTCATTGAAAACAAGACTGTTATAGAAATATTACATTATCTCATCATACAAATATAATTTGCTCTACATAATCAATAAAAATCTTAATATATATCAATTGCTTGCAGTTTACCAAATGATAAGTGATATTAAAAGGTGGTACATAAATCAACATGTACATTCCGCCCTTTAGTGGAAAGTATGTACATTTCGCAGAAAAAATAACTTGCCAGAATGTAATAATATCAGTGGGAGTCCTTAGTTGCTATGGGAAAAACGCTAACGGGACCTTGGAAATATATAGATGTGTTCTGCATTTGTACTAGTCAGGTTAGCCAATTCGCGTGATTTCACAGTGAACTTGTTGATCATTGAAGCGTTTGATACCAATGGTATGAAAGAAAACCTCGTGTATTCATTCAAATTAGGAAGTCATTAACGTTTACTTTAAAGTTCCACACTACATCTTCTTGCCAACGCCCCACTATATACGTTTATAATTACATAATTTTGGTAGCCATATTGGTTTCAGAATATTAGTCAGCATGAATGTTGATGTGGAATGACAAGACAAGAAGGCTTTCCAAAATAAACTGAATAAGCCAACGTATATAACCAAGTGTACTATTTATAAGTATATGATTTGATTACTAGTAGAATGTTTATATTATATTATTATCCGGCGCCCATTTTAGACTTCTGTTATTGAACGTTGTCTAATGGTGTATATTAAGTTAAGAAAACAAATGATCATCTTGACTTAATACCAGTATTTGGTATAATTACATTCTTAGACGTGACATCCGAGTGTAATTATATAAGGTAAGTTATAAAAATCATACTCTTTGTTGTCACGAACTAATGAAATTACGTCAAATGGTCACATTTGGCGGCCATCTTGGAATTTTCCCATAGTGCAGTTAAGGAATTGAATTTTAACGTTGCCAATTTTCATTATTATGTCAAATACACCCAGTTTACGCTCTTAAATTTCTGAATTTCCTCATGTTAATGCAACTATATGGCACACTATATCGATTAGACAGCCATCTTGAATTTATGTAAATTTCTTAAAATGCTCAAGGGTGACAGCTTGTCATCAGTTGGATTTCAAAACTAGAAGGTCTGGACATGCAAAGTCAGTAATAAAAAACCATGTTATTCAAAACAAGGTAAAGCCCCAAATCGGCCTTTTGCTGCCGGACTATATTCAATTATGGCTGAAAGAAAAAATGGCGGTAATTATGCTGCATTTTCATTGGCTACCTATGTCGTGGGAACGAGATGCTACGTCGTGGTAACGAGATTCTATCTCGTGGGAACGACATAGCTAACTCGTGGTAACGAGATGCTATGTCGTGGTAACGAGATGCTATCTCGTGGGAACGACATAGCTAACTCGTGGGAACGAGATGCTATGTCGTGGGAACGACATAGCTAAGTCGTGGTAACGAGATGCTATCTCGTGGGAACGAGATGCTATGTCGTGGTAATGAGATGCTATGTCGTGGGAACGACATAGAAAACAATTGCGCATGTCCCTTTTAAGCTGCCGTAGCATGAGGTGGTTTTGACGTTGGCTTCAGTAACTTTTGATTTCGTGATTTCGTGATTTCGTGATTTGACTCCAACCTAGGCTCACGCGACGTCACGACGTCTTTGCTCATAACATCCGCTCTACTGATTCAATAATCGAACGACACATATATCTGATATAGGACTGCCAATTTAATACAGTTTCTAACGACCATGTGGTTGAAAATTAAATAAAAAGAGTGACCATTAAAATAATATTTGTTCCCATCAAGTTAAATGAAACTGTTGCAATTTGTTTTCAGAGTATATTCGAACAATTTGTATATGAAATATAACAACATTTGATAAACAGCATCCCAGCCATATGTCAAATAAACCCATACATAGCGACACACCGTGGAACTGAACCTCCAGTGCTTGGTGACCTAGCTGGCTTTCTTGGAGTAGGCAAACCGAAGATGCATACTTTAAATGTCCCGCTCTCTAAACGTGTTGTTGTTGTTGTTGTTGCTGTACTGAGTTAGTAGGGATTAACATACAAACATTGTTTTATTTGCACTTAAAACTGAAAGATTCAGCAACACAATCAAAAGATAAAACCGTCATTAAAAAGACAAATGAAACATAGCTTGAAACATATGCATGCAGTTTTCCAATTTATTTAAGTACTTACTTTCGATGGTAATTTTGGTGGCCATTTTGGATTTCCACCCTAAATTATTAAGCAAACTGCAAACATAATTAAGCTTCTTTTATGTTTCATTTGATTGAAGATATTGATACAAAGCCAAGATGTATTACCTAAGCCAACCTAATTTGCCAGTTCTTACATTATCAGTTATTTTTTTAAAGTAAAATCGGCAATCTTTGATGTTTCATGGAGTCGACATACATTTCTACCAACATATAATTATTAGATTGTACAACTGTATCTTCCATGGTATTCCTCATGAGTTAAACATGGATAAAGTGCCCATATGTATCTTCCTAGTATGATTAATTTGGAGGTTATGGGGATATTGATTAATTTTTATGGTGTGCGGCGGCCATCTTGGATTTAAAAAATGACATCGGACAAAATTGTGCACACCTTCTTGAAACTGTTAGCACAGATACGTATGAAGTCATATCAACCAAAATTTAAACTTTATGCTACATTTCCATCAAATGTGATTTTTGGGAACAATTCCTCCTGACTAAAATGAGATAATTAACCGACAAACGCATGTTTATGACCAAGAACAAGTATTCATACAATATCCAGTGCTATATATATAGGGTGAGTAAAAAAAACGTTCCCAACTTTAATTTCCTATAACTCCTACACTACTCAATATAAATAATTGACACTTTGCATGGTGGTTCATCAGGATGTTGTAGATAAGCTTTATAAATATTATCTTGATAAACCAAACACTTTACAAATGACCAATTATGCTATATGGTAGGTAGAGTTGTATAATATCGGTAGAGTTCAAATTGCTGTTAATTAAACTAACTTATATGCATGTTGTAACTACACACAATGGTCAATCGGCCCACGACTCCCTTCTACCACAGTACGCAGACGTTTCTTCCATGAAGAAATACTGCTTCTGATCTCAGCCAATGTCACTTTCTTCCAACATCTCTGAATCTCCGCTTTGAGTTAGGCTTCAATGAACTTATCTTGTCGACGACTATACACTTTCTCAGTAAGAGAATCCCACACATAGTAGTCTATTGGATTACAGTCCGGACTTTGTGGCGGTCACTTATCTCGTTTGATGAACTCTGGGGTAGTATCCTAACACATAAGATTGTGTTGACCTGCTGGTATGTGATGATACACCATCCCGCTAGAACACATTAGTCATCATTTGGGTACAGACGCCGACAGTCACGTAAAAGAACCTCTCTAATAATGAAAGGTAGCTATCACTATTCACTGTCACCTTCTCCGTGTTGATAAAGTGAATATTCGTGTTTCCATGCCATGAAACACCGGACGAAACCATATCGGCGTCTTGGAGAACCTACATGTGTGTTGGTAAATGCATGATGGGTGCAATGTTTAATGTTGGCACTGACTGACACTGACATATATCATGCCGAGACCACAGCTTAGCCAGCTGAGAAAATCTGCTAGAGGCTTGCATCATTGCTATTGTCAGTTCCAACCTGACATTTTGCATGATTATTCATGTGTACAGTATTCGGTCTATCGTGATCGAATTGATAGGAGTTATAAACAACATTCTGAACTATCAATATGTGAAATTGCAAATTTCTTCACAAAAAGGTGTCCGAGTTACAGGAACTTAAATCTGGGAACGTTTTTTTATGAA
>CM055275.1:27298471-27337423 GCA_029237695.1 Conchocele bisecta | reverse complement strand
CATGTGACCTCCTATATATATATGAGCTCCTACGAACTTCAACTCCTATGAACTCATATGAGCTCCTACACATACGTGCACATGCAATACCGTAATTTAGTGGGAATCAATAATATATACAGTTAAAATGATTGTTGATTACAGCAAATGTGATCATGGGAATTTACTACTTTAATTAAAAGTTATTAGGACATGCATAGATGGACGCCTCGCAATGGGACGAATGCTATGCTGTCTAGGTCGAACACAGCTGGCCCTGTGCATACAGTCTGTCAACTTGTTCTGACTCCTATCAAGTCCCGACTTAACATCAGCTGCTATTATATACACCAAGTTAACTATCTTCGATGTGTAGCTATACCAATGTACCAGCTCCCAGTTAATTAAGTCACAGCCCTCTAAGAAGGCGACTTCCGGTATTCCTTTTAATACCTTTCGCTATTCCCCAATATATATCTGTAGCAGTGTCTCTCTCGCTTGCTAATGACAGACTCCCGAATATCTTTGTTTCTTTCTTGCTTTTGTTTAACGGCCGCACTGTCTCTATGGACTTGCACGCCGTCCGCAAAAGGCGGAATAAAAACTTGGGCCGAATGTGAATTTTAAATTTTGAATCTGTGATATCTGGGTTTAACCAGTTCGCGGGCTTAGGGCCCCAGAGACAAATGTGCAAATTGGATTACTGCTGGCGGCCTCCAATTTGGTGACCTAATTTCGCGCAGTAATCCGGTGCACGGCCGCCGTAGTTGTAGAATACATTTGTCTGAATTAAGTGGTGAGGCCCGCATGTGGCCCTATTGTTGGGTATTTTTGTTTGCGGTTCTTTTTATGTTTAGCATAGTGATATTATGGTGGCAAATAAGGGACTCGGAAGGCGCGGTCGTTGTTGTTGTAGCGTGAGGTTAGGTGGTGTGAAAAGAGTCCGCCGGCTTCACCGGTGAAGAGACCCGTGTGTCCCCTGTCCTCAGGCCCACCCCGAGCCTGCCGCCCGCGACGCAGTCAACCCGAGCACGCCCAGAGGAGCGCACCATGTGTCTGGATTCGGCGGCCAAGCGTCCATTATCCAAGCGCACATCCACGTTCCATGGCCGGGCTTGTAAACAGGCAGTCCGGAGCAGGTCATTTTTTAAGGATTCATCCTGGGGAGTAGGATGCTGTGGTATGATACACCCCTTGTGACATGTCATATGGACAACGGTGGACCACGCCCCGTTTTGTGGTGTTTATTGTTTATTGATCCCCAATGTATATGTTGTTGTTTTGTTTATTTTTGTTTTGTTGTTGTTGTTGTTTTTTTCTGTGGGTTTGTTGAATATGTGGGGTGTGGTTCGTTTTTGATTTTCCCCATTTTTTAGGTGATACGTTTTTAGCTCGCCTTCACGACCCACCCACCACCACTTTTCCCAATGTCATGTTCACTAACTTAGTACATTCATACATGCATTCCTCATGTGAATAGCTATCATGCTGTAGAAATTTAAATCACCAACTTAGTGCGTTCATAAACTTAACGTTGGGTTAAATTTTGTTTTACTTCTGTTTTCAGGGAGCGCATTGATATTTCTACATGCATTCATCTTAATATGCTATATTATGCTATAGCAAACCCACGACCCACCTTGCACCACTCACCCCAATGTCAATGTCCACCGCACGCCCCTTAACCCAAGGTCAAGTTATATAATATTCATGTTTTTTATGCAACTGTGCCAAGTTTGAGTGAAGGCTGCCAACAGGCGAGCTTCGTTGTCTTCTGACAACTCTTGTTATTGTTTAGGGGCTAAATGTTTGGTTCTGTGTTGGGGAGGTTGGGGGCTGTAATATTATATTTGTCTAGCTGGCGTGTTGGCAGCTAGGTGTCCCTGTGTGGAAGGTATTTCTTTCATTTTCATTGTTTTCCTAGGGTTACCATGTTGCTGCCGGGAACTGTGTTCCGTGCTGGCTGCTTTGCCTATATATTACGTTGACCCCACCATCTTCCCATAATGATGTTTTGGTTTCCTTATATATTGCGCGTTTGTGTGTTATGATAATATGTGCGTTTGAGCCTGTGTTGTGTTCTGCTTGACTCCCGAATATTTTTTTTTTTTTTTTTTGCTTATATTTAACGGCGGCACTGGCTCGAGGACCTTGCATGCCGTCTCCCAAGAATGGGAGAAAGAACGGAGGTAGAGATTTTTTGAGAGAAGCCGGTAATTCGTATTTACAGAGCAACTACGAATTATCGGTACCCATTCACAGCTGGGTGAACTGGAGCAGTGTGGATAAAGTGTCTTGCTCAAGGACACAACGCAGCGCCTCCGGTGAGGCTCGAACCCACGACCTTTAGATCAGCAGTCTGACGCTCTAACCACCAGGCCACTGCGCTCCACACTAACTCCCGAATATGCGACGATTCTCTGTATTTATACCCCGATGATACAGCGCCCTCTGTGGCTCCTGGTGGTTTCCGGACATAGCCGACAAAGGACGGAAATTGTCGACTATTTAGATCAACCAAGTACGATAACCCCATTGCGAGACTTCCAAGAGTTATCAACCTTACCTGTAACCTGCCGGACTCAAGGTAGCGAGGCTTCCGAGTAGTCCCGATAGCAGGAATTATATTACACACGTCCGTCCCAAACTGAATGTAAATGTAAATGCTTTGATTTAACGACGGCACTGGCTCAATGACCTTGCATGTCGGGACCGACTATTTAAGTCCCCATCCGATAGGACTAGGCTAGGACACGCCGAATCGGCCATTCGCAGCGGTCGAGGTGGGATACGAACCCGGGGTCTCCCAAACTGAATGCTGTATTTGGTCTATATATATAAGCAGAAAAACATTTAATTTCAGTGGTGTCCAAATCATGTCGGCCAATAGGTTCATACTTATTCTCTAACTACTAATACACCATCACTAACACATGTACACATGTCATGGGCGGATTTAGGGAGGGGGGCTCCCCCCCAAAAAAAAAAAAATTCGCCGAGTAAAGATTTTTTACAAGTTACAAGGTACGTTTCTACGTTCGCGTTGTGAATTTATTGTTTATTTTTGCTCCAAAATTCGCCAGAACGCAGGAAATGCGATGTAGATTTCAAAAAATTTCCGGGGGGGGGGGGGGGGTGGGTGGGGGTGGGGATGGGAATGCCCCCGGATCCCCCTAGCGTTATCCCGAGCTCCTACTCTCCTTCGATAATATAGTCAAGTATTGCAAAATAGTTACGCACCCCCCCCCCTAACCGGACATCCTGGATCCGCGCCTGCATGTACAAATAGGTATGCATAACTTTAGATAACAGTTGAAGGCTGGATGGCATTGTTTTTCCCGTAAAACATGATTTTTTATCGCACATATCGACACTAACTATTAGCTTACAAGAGTTACTTCCCCTCTATTCTGTAATATTACGTCGTATCCAACTTCGTTACAATTCTCAATGACCTCAAAATCGCTATATATGCTTATGTACGAAGATTGCGTGCTAGAACAGAATGTTAATTGCATGTGATATCGTGAATGAACTAGGAATCAATTGTTTAATGTCCCAATGAAAAGCTAGCTTAGCCAGGACGAAGTTTCGCCCTTGTCAATTTCGCTACATAGCTAATGAGCCAGACATCATATTTTTGGGACGACTAGTACCAGAGAGAGGTGGTAAAGGAGACCATACTTTCCTCATCGCATATCTTCTGTAGTTTCTAGTGTTACTGTTTCTAGTATCAGTCGAATGGGTTTTTGGTACTGTATACTACGGCAGCTTCAAAAGGACATGAGCACATTTTTTTAGCATCTCGTTACCACGACATAGTATCTCGTTCCCACGAGATAGCATCTCGTTACCACGACTTAGCTATGTTCCCACGACATAGCATCTCGTTCCCTCGAGATAGCATATCGTTCGATGGATATTGTTCCCACGAGATAGGATATTGTTCCCACGATGGATCTCGTTACCACGAGTTAGCTATGTCGTTCCCACGAGATAGCATCTCGTTACCACGAGTTAGTTATGTCACATAGCATCTCGTTCCCTCGAGATAGGTAGCCAATGAAAATGAAGCATAATTACCGCCATTTTAGTCCGACAGCCGGGAGCTTAACATTGTTTTGATTAACATAGTTTGGTTATTGGCGATTTTGCTTGTCTATGCCATCCACATCCAGAATCCGGCTAATGACACTCTGTCATCTTTGAGCGTTTTGAGAAATTTGTATAAATTCAAAATGGCCGCCAAACAGTTATAGTATGCCGTGTGAGGTTTTGAAGTAATTTAAGATTTACTTGACTTATCAGATAAGCGGTCAACATTTTTAATATTCAATTTAATTCACTGTGACATGAAAAAAATCCAAAATGGCCGCCAAATGTAACATATTTTACATATAACTACTCTCACACTCTATATCAAAGCAAACATGATACTGATATTAGACATATTGACACAATAAACGCTTTCAGTACGTTCGATATGTTCGTAGACAAGATGTTGAACAGGGGAAATCCAAGATGGCCGCCAAATATATATATAGTATCATATAACAATAATGTAAACGACTGATAATTAAGTATGTAACTGCATATTAGCGCCATATCGTAGTAAATTGGTATAGATGTATTGGATTTAGGCATACTCTGAACGTTTTCAGTAACTTAAGACACATACTTAAATAACTGTGCCAATAGCAGAAAGTAAAAAAAATGGCCGCCAAATATTTAACAAAAAAGTCACGTTGCCTTATACTGCTCAAATTGCATAATAATTACTGGGGCTATTGATTAATTTAAGCATATTAGTATACATATCTCATGTTTATGGACACATTGAACGTTGTATGTAACTTTCAAATGCAATATTAGACAATTGTGTCAATAGAAGAAGCCTTAGATGACCGCCAGATATAAATTACCTGGCAATGACAATCATAATGTGTAATGATTAACATATGAAATGTCACGTTGACCTATTATAAAGAAAACACACATATTTATGTCCATCGTGTGTTCTATTGTAACCTTGTTATGTAATTAGACACGTGTTCCAATAGCAGAAGTCCAAGACGGCTGCCAAATATAAATCATAGCAATCATAGTTTAATAATTAAGTTATATAATTAAGTTCAGTCCAGCTCCATAGGGAGAACACTGTATAGCAATAGTTTACAAATGTATGTCAATGACGATCGCATAATAATGGCATGATTATTAAAATAGAGAACACAGTAGAAAAGTGAGACCCATAATAAACCAACGCAATAAATACTTCCTAATAAGCAAATAACATGCGCACATCCGTGGTCGCAGAACCTTCAACGCGGCACAAACATGCACTCCACGATCAGCGGTGTACGGTCCCAAAACGAAAGCAACAGTGCATACACTACATAAACAGTATAACAAATGCAGAGCAAACACAACAACAACTATTCCCCAATGAACTACTGATAAGTAACAGGAAAATCAAATCCCAATGAAGGACAGCACACGGACACATGACAAGAAGGATGCCACATTGGACAGGACAGCGCATAAAACAGAACACTTGGATAGTTGAAACTGAACTGTTTAGCAAACCTTCCGCTTACCTCGCCATCAAGCTTCAAAATGACATCAACATACAAGGCAATCAAAAACGAATAATATATCATACGATAACGACAAACTAATTAAAAAAAACACAGTATACATGAAATGAAAGTTAATATTGTAGGTATGACTATAAGAAAAGAAGAAGATATGATGGCACAAATACTCTAGCCGCAAGGGATGACAGTTACGTTGTTTAGCATTGTCATATTAGTATATTAAATTGTGTGATTACTGCATTTCTTATATCCATTGCATTGTACCTTGAATGCTGTCATGTTGTATATATTGGTGTGTACTATGTGTATTGTAGTCTGCAATGACTATAACAGTTATTGTTACCGTGAGTTAGTAGTGGCTCAACTGGAATGGCAGTCGTATATATCATTTCAATGTGTGTTAGTTGTGTCCACACTATAAATTTTATTCTACATTATCTCAGTGTTTTTCTCAGAATTATTGAATTTGTGATTAAATTTGATTTCTTTGTTCAGCATTACGTATGTTAACATGTCATATGTATGCACTCCATATTGAGTTGTATGTCATAATATCAACTGCACATGCATGTCAGACGTTGCATTCCGACTTGTCATTGAAAACAAGACTGTTATAGAAATATTACATTATCTCGTCATACAAATATAATTTGCTCTACATAATCAATAACAATCTGAATATATATCAATTGCTTGCAGTTTACCAAATGATAAGTGATATTAAAGGTTTATAAAAGTTATAAAAATCATACTCTTTGTTGTGACGAACTAATGCAATTACGTCAAATGGTCACATTTGGCGGCTATCTTGTAATTTTCCCATAGTGCAGTTAAGGAATTGAATTTTAACGTTGCCAATTTTCATCATTATGTCAAATACACCCAGTTTACGCTCTTAAATTTCTGAATTTCCTCATGTTAATGCAACTATATGACACACTATATCTATTAGACAGCCATCTTGAATTTATGTAAATTTCTTAAAATGCTCAAGGGTGACAGCTTGTCATCAGTTGGATTTCAAAACTAGAAGGTCTGGACATGCAAAGTCAGTAATAAAAAACCATGTTATTCAAAACAAGGTAAAGCCCCAAATCGGCCTTTTGCTGCCGGACTGTATTCAATTATGGCTGAAAGAAAAAATGGCGGTAATTATGCTGGATTTTCATTGGCTACCTATGTCGTGGGAACGAGATGCTATGTCGTGGTAACGAGATTCTATCTCGTGGGAACGACACAGCTAACTCGTAGTAACGAGATGCTATGTCGTGGTAACGAGATGCTATCTCGTGGGAACGACATAGCTAACTCGTGGGAACGAGATGCTATGTCGTGGGACCGACATAGCTAAGTCGTGGTAACGAGATGCTATCTCGTGGGAACGAGATGCTTTGTCGTGGTAATGAGATGCTATGTCGTGGGAACGACATAGAAAACAATTGCGCATGTCCCTTTTAAGCTGCCGTAGCATGAGGTGGTTTTGACGTTGGCTTCAGTAACTTTGATTTCGTGATTTCGTGATTTCGTGATTTGACTCCAACCTAGGCTCACGCGACGTCACGACGTCTTTGCTCATAACATCCGCTCTACTGATTCAATAATCGGACGACACATATATCTGATATAGGACTGCCAATTTAATACAGTTTCTAACGACCATGTGGTTGAAAATTAAATAAAAAGAGTGACCATTAAAATAATATTTGTTCCCATCAAGTTAAATGAAACTGTTGCAGTTTGTTTTCAGAGTATATTCGAACAATTTGTATATGAAATATAACAACATTTGATAAACAGCATCCCAGCCATATGTCAAATAAACCCATACATAGCGACACACCGTGGAACTGAACCTCCAGTGATTGGTGACCTAGCTGGCTTTCTTCGGAGTAGGCAAACCGAAGATGCATACTTTAAATGTCCCGCTCTCTAAACGTGTTGTTGTTGTTGTTGTTGCTGTACTGAGTTAGTAGGGATTAACATACAAACATTGTTTTATTTGCACTTAAAACTGAAAGATTCAGCAACACAATCAAAAGATAAAACCGTCATTAAAAAGACAAATGAAACATAGCTTGAAACATATGCATGCAGTTTTCCAATTTATTTAAAGTACTTACTTTCGATGGTATTTTTGGTGGTCATTTTGGATTTCCACCCTAAATTATTAAGCAAACTGCAAACATAATTATGCTTCTTTTATGTTTCATTTGATTGAAGATATTGATACAAAGCCAAGATGTATTACCTAAGCCAACCTAATTTGCCAGTTCTTACATTATCAGTTATTTTTTTTAAGTAAAATCGGCAATCTTTGATGTTTTCATGGAGTCGACATACATTTCTACCAACATATAATTATTAGATTGTACAACTGTATCTTCCATGGTATTCCTCATGAGTTAAACATGGATAAAGTGCCCATATGTATCTTCCTAGTATGATTAATTTGGAGGTTATGGGGATATTGATTAATTGTTATGGTGTGCGGCGGCCATCTTGGATTTATAAAATGACATCGGACTAAATTGTGCACACCTTCTTGAAACTGTTAGCACAGATACGTATGAAGTCATATCAACCAAAATTTAAACTTTATGCTACATTTCCATCAAATGTGATTTTTGGGAACAATTCCTCCTGACTAAAATGAGATAATTAACCGACAAACGCATGTTTATGACCAAGAACAAGTATTCATACAATATCCAGTGCTATATATATAGGGTGAGTAAAAAAAACGTTCCCAACTTTAATTTCCTATAACTCCTACACTACTCAATATAAATAATTGACACTTTGCATGGTGGTTCATCAGGATGTTGTAGATAAGTTTTATAAATATTATCTTGATAAACCAAACACTTTACAAATGACCAATTATGCTATATGGTGGGTAGAGTTGTACAATATCGGTAGAGTTCAAATTGCTGTTAATCAAACTTAACTTATATGCATGTTGTAACTACACACAATGGTCAATCGCCCACGACTCCCTTCTACCACAGTACGCAGACGATTCTTCCATGAAGAAATACTGCTTCTGATCTCAGCCAATGTCACTTTCTTTCTTCCAACATCTCTGAATCTACGCTTTTGAGTTAGGCTTCAGTGAACTTATCTTGTCGACGACTATACACTTTCTCACTAAGAGAATCCCACACATAGTAGTCTATTGGATTACAGTCCGGACTTTGTGGCGGTCACTATCTCGTTTGATGAACTCTGGGGTAGTATCCTACACACAAGATTGTGTTGCCTGCTGGAATGATTGATGATGCACCATCCCGCTAGAACACATAGTCATCATTTGGGTACAGACGCCGACAGTCACGTAAAACAACCTCTCTAATAATGAAAGGTAGCTATCACATGTTCACTGTCACCTTCTCCGTGTTGATAAAGTGAATATTCGTGTTTCCATGCCATGAAACACCGGACGAAACCATCGGCGTCTTGGAGAACCTACATGTGTTGGTAAATGCATGATGGGTGCAATGTTTAATGTTGGCACTGACTGACACTGACATATATCATGCCGAGACCACAGCTTAGCCAGCTGAGAAAATCTGCTAGAGGCTTGCATCATTGCTATTGTCACTTCCAACCTGACATTTGCATGATTATTCATGTGTACAGTATTCGGTCTATCGTGATCGAATTGATAGGAGTTATAAACAACATTCTGAACTATCAATATGTGAAATTGCAAATTTCTTCACAAAAAGGTGTCCGAGTTACAGGAACTTAAATCTGGGAACGTTTTTTTATGAATCACCCGAGTATATGGCACATTAAAAACGTTACTTTCCCGTCGAATGCGGTGCCTGTGGATGGTGGATGAATCTGAATCGGTGCACCTGTACATTTTTGTTACAGGAGAAATGGGGCTTATGGAATGTGTCACCACTGTAGCAGCTCCTTATCGAATAACACATGCATGTAGCGCGATTATAAACGATCTATAGTGCTTGCTAGAAACATGACATTTTCATTGATGGAATGGCGAATAGTGCAGGTCTTGATCAGACTCTGCGGATGCACAGACTGATCTGGATCTACACTGCTCGCAAAATCCATCGGCCCCATTTCTCCAGCCGCCGCCGTATTTTCAATACACGTATATTGTATCTTTATGCGTGTATATAATACAGGGGCGTCGGAACAGGTCCGGCAGGTCCGGCGACTGCCGGAATCAATCATTTTGACATATTTGTAATTCATGTATAAACAAAACGGAATGTAAACTTTTTCTGCATTTTTTCTCATTTTTAATCATAAGTGTAAGTTGTTACCACTCAGTTGAACCGTCTCGGCGAGACGGTTCAACTGAGTGGTATCAACATACACTTTGGGTGGGTGGCGGGGGCACTCATTGGATTCGCCGGATCCTGAATATTTTGATGCTTCCTGTGCCCCTGTAATACATATGCAAATGAGAGCGCTACAGAAGCATATTAGCTTCAATGTATGGTGCTGTGCTATGCAATACATCTAAGATTTAATATCATATTTATTAAACTCGTTTACTGATTGCAAAAGCATCTTGACAATAAGCTCGATTAATATAATTATACTTATCATATTAAACCTGACGCCCACAATAGGAGCCACATTTTTCCTCCAATGTTTAGACATTATATTTTTTTCGGGCAAAATAAACATTAATTTGCCATTACCGGGTGTGTGGATTGGCATAATAATACGTTCATAGCCAACGTAAATTGTCACTCTTGATATCAGGGGCGATAACCGTGATTTCTTAAAACAACTATTTATTCTCTCTATTTATTTGTTGAGGTGCAATGATATAAACTGTTGATAACAATAAAATGTCCTGCCTCATTTGCATATCAAATTAGCCTGATAGTAACGCGCGTCGATCTCTATCAGTAAATTAAAGATTACTACTTGATCAAATGTGTAGAGCTGCAGATAAGGTGCGTATTGGCGTATTTAACGCACTTATTTTGGTAGAATACGCATTGATTACCAAAAGTAGGAGTACAAAATACTCACAGCAATGTAAAATATGCATTGATTTTCAAATCAAATGGGGTGGGGGGGGGGGGGGCTCTGGATGTGGAGAGGGGACTTCAATCGCCTGTGGTCGTACAAAGTTTAGTTTTGAAACGGGCTCCAGGTTAGTTTCGAAGGTAACTTGCAATCTACTCCCATACCGTCCGTAGACAGAGTTACGATTCCACTCATATGATTCCTCTGCAGAATAGCGAATCAGATCTGATAATTACAGTTAAAATGTTATACATATTACAATGCAAAATTGAGAAATTCTAAGTGGAAAAATGGGGAGAAAATCCATGACTTGGGGTAGAAACAAAAGTCAAAATTAACTTTGCGCATCTACACACCATAAGGAAGGCACACACCAAGTTTCCAGTCCCTACCTATTACGGTTAATAAGTTTTACTTCTTACAAGAAACTCATCTTCTCCGTGACAGACGGACATATGGACAATTTAGATCGCAAATGGGAGATAACCCATATCCCAATGATTGGATTTAACATTGAAATTCATTCCAGTATCTACAATGGTGTCGGATACTCTGCGTACCTAAAGATTTCCAAACAAATTTAAATGTCATTAACATTCACATATTTCCCTAGTGGTGAAACTAACAACCAACAAATTACTCCGCACTCGTTTCTTTATCGGATTTCCATATGTCTCGGGGAAATAAATCCGGTATTTCAAAATGGAAGTTGAATAAACTATAGGTTAGACACCACCAAATAGTTTTACTAAAATTTAACCGAATGCCATCCAATAAGGCCAGTCTCTCCTACTTTCACTATTCGGATGGATGCTGTGGGACACACTTGTACATGACCTGCAGCCAGTCTGTACTGGTTCTGCATGAACTAAACAATAGGTTCACTTACTCCTAAGAAAGAAAACCCCAACCTTGTCATATCCTCTAATATTGTGTACATTTGTTGGCGACGGAAATTCCGTTTACATCAAGTGACCAACAGGTTCAGTGTTTTCTTTTAAATGCTACAAATATGCTGAAAACTGGTGTTAAAGGCACCCCAAAATGTTCCTCAAGTGAAACTGGGTAGTAATGGATCAAGATTTGCTAGCAAACGGTGTCTGTGACCTCAAAACACCCGCACTATTATTTTATACCGGACTACTTTTGCATACACCCTGGGCGATTTCGCACCATTTGGTGTCTTCTAACCTATATGGAACATGAAATCAGTAACAATGGTGGATATACACCTAAAGTGTACACACAAGTTTACATGTAACCCTTAAACCGCTACACACAACAATTGTCGTCTGCTGTTACTTTTATATGTTGCCTAATTTCTCAATAAAAACATGTTTTGACAGCACTTCAGGACATTCCAAGTGTTGTCAAAGCATGTTGTAAATAAAGCATGTTTTTGATGATAAAAATGGAAATTAGAAAATAAACAGCAGACGACAAAAAATTAAGATAGCAGTGTGAGGGTTAACAAAAAAAAGTTTGACGCAAATATCTAAGTCGTCTGACCTTCATCACATGGGTGATCTATAGTTTGTTTGTTTTGTTTATTGGTGTTTAACGGCCTATCAACAGCTATATAGTCACTTGGCCCCTTCCCCTGAAATAGGATTACGAATAATCGTAATACTCACATAAGAGGTATAACTAGATGTTATCAGATTTTTAGGCCACCGGGTTTCGAAGAAACGGGTGGCATATAGTGTTTGGACCGTCCGTCTGTCCGTCTGTCTGTCCGTCTGTCTGTCCGTCCGTCCGTCACACTTTTCGGTTAACCACTTTGTCACAGTTTCTCAAATATGCTGCAGGTTACGGGGCGCCAAGTGGGATATGGCTCAATTTTGTCAACAAAATTCATTTTTGTACCTATAAACTTGACAAAAACAAAACAAAATTAAATATATACAGATTTTGTCAACAAAATTCACTTTTGTGCCGCAAAACTCAATTCTGTGTCCACAAAACTCAATTCTGTGTCACAAAATTCAATTTTGTGTCACAAAATTCAATTCTGCATACGTTTCGTATACGTATTTGCATACGTTTAGATTCTGTTGCCCAAATATGGCACACGCTTGTAAGAAGGACTACCATTGGTCAGATACAGTATGACAAAAATGTGGCCTGAATAATATGTATAAAAATATATCAGCAACAAACATGATGGAACTTGGATGGAAAATAACATTTTGTGAATTGGTTGCCATGACAACCGTTTATTGTAATTATGTATTGACTATGTACATACATTTAATAACGCTATCCCAATGTTGGTTACTTGAAATAAAACGATGCTATTGTTAAAATGTTTATATAAACTAGTTGTTATTTGGCCGCCCTGGCATCCGCATACATGATTAGTCACAATAAGATTCTTGGATAGAACTAGAGGTATATATTTTGTAATCATAATATAACCAAAATAACTGTCCATAAAGAAGTATACTATCAGGCGCGTAGCTGCATTAAGGCACTGCAAGCCCGGGCCTGCAGAATTTTCGAGAAAATGGATTCTGACCCCCCTAGCATACTCGCACCAACGGTGCTCGAAGTAGTCAACCGGGCCTGTAGATTCAAATTGGCTAGCTACGCCCCTGACTATTGATATATTGGGTTATATTTTCGCATTGAAATATTTAAATCTGCAAGTGTACTCCACCATCTAGTAAAATGGACTAAGACCGATCTCAACCAATCAACGTAGAGATGACATAGACTATCAGTTACGCAAACTAATTTTTATGGACAAAACTGACTTTTGTGGACAAAATTGAATTCTGTCCCACAAAACTGAATTTTGTTCACAAAACTCAATTCTGTCTTACAAAATTGAATACTTTATAATAAAAATGAATTTTGTATATCAGAATTTTACATAATTGGATTTTGTGATTTTTAGTGTTACAAAACTCAATTTTGTCTGGACAAAATTGGTTTTGTACACATAATTAACCTGTCCTGCATGGCGCCCTGTACAGGTGGCATCCGCGTTCGACAGACGCATTTCTTGTTTATCAATAGATAGAGGTGTAAGACAAGGATGTCCGCTATCACCTTACCTATTCATTATTGCCATTGAAATACTATCTCAAGCAATTATAAACGAAACAGATATAACAGGAGTCAAAATCGACGACATAGAAATTAAAAATACAATGTTTGCTGACGACGCAATAGTCCGGCCGTCAGAATGAGGTTTTGAGCTGAACCTTGTTTTGAATAACATAGTTTTTTTCATTGGCGATTTTACATATCCAGACCATCCACATTTAGAATCAGAGGGATGCCACGCTGGCATCCTTGAGCAATTTGAGATATTTGCATAAATCCAAGATGGCCACCAAATATCAATAGTATTTCATCTATTCGCCACTATATGATACATTTATGTATTTAAAACTGCTAGTTATGTGTATTTTTACACAATAAGAAATTTAGATACATTTATATTGTAAATAGATCATTTCGTATTTTCAGGAAATCCAAGATGGCCGCTGCATCTCAAAATTTGGCCACATAATTGTTCTCAGGTCGCGAATATGTACTATCATATATTGCCCTTTTTTGCATATATTTTTTTATAGAGAGTTTCGTATTGCAGAATTGGTGCGTAAATACATATACACATACAGTATTCCGCTTTTGGAGTCAGTCCTTTACCATTATACAATCCTTGAACACCTCCAGAAATATGATGGCTGCCCATATTTCTCGATATATACAGCTGGTGTAGATTTTCTGAAATTGGCAATAATCGTTAAAGCAACGTTACAGTTGCGTATCGGCAAAATGTCCTGAGAAAAAAAAAACCCATAGCGTTATTAGATGCGCATTGTCAAATTACAGACGTCGTTGCACGTTGCAGTTGCTTCACGCCACTAGAGTGCAGCACGTTTGTAATTCTGATATAAATCACTAGTTTCCGTTTTAGACTTAGGTATATTAGATCTAACAAGGCTCATACATCTGTAGTGAGCATAATGGAAGGTTGCGTGTTTGAGAATACGTTTTAATGTAGAAACAAAAAGAGTCGTATCCACCGCCGGACCCGATAGGGTGAAAACGATAATTCGTCGCAGCAAAGAGTACGATGATGGTGTTCATGTAGTGTGGGAATCCGGGGGTCCCTATTTTTTTGTTATATGGTCCCATTTCGACCGATGTAGGATTTAGCCCTGGTCGAATTATACTTGCGCATGCGCACTTTATGCCAAGTAAAATGTAGCTGTTGGCGAAACATTTGTGTTTTAAATCCTAATAAAGGTCCCATTCTATCCTTTAAAAAATTTTTTTTTTTTAAAAATAGGGACTCCCGGATCCCGGATTCCCACACTACACTCACGTGGGTCTTGAGCAACTTCTGGAGACTGATGACGCCTGTACAGTACAGTGTCACGGTAGTTGTGTGTCAACTTATACGCCATCGCACCACAGGAAGCGTAAATGGAAAGCCACCATGACAACAGAATCTCCATCCAAACCGAAATATCTAAGACGACCAGTGAAACGTCCATTCTTCTTTAAGCAGCATTGTGTGTTCTGTGGCAATCAATGCAATTTAAAAAAAAGCCCCAAAAAAAGCCCAAAAAAAAGACCAACAAAATCCAAAACGATAGAGACCGGCTTACCTAGTTCGGCAAGTACAGAAAGGACAAAGTGACCAATCACTTAGGGATGCAATACTAGCTAAATGTGACGAGTGCGGGCCCCGAGATGAATGGGCGTTAGAAGTGCGCCTTCGCGTGGATGGTGCTATCAGTGATCTCCATGCCGCCGATTCACGCTACCACAAGGACTGTAAACTGAGTTTGATGTCGAGTGTTGTTAGGCAAACGCAAAAGACAGAGGCCGTTCCAATTGACCCGGCATTTGAACCTCTATTTGAGTCGCGTTTGGAAGTCAATAGTGCTGTTTGAAGCATACACAGATAAAGGTGGTCGTATTATGCATAAACGCCTCTTGTTGTCCCAATTGTCTGCTCGTTTCGGTGATGACATATTAACTCTCCAGGTGTGGCGAGCACGGTAATGTTTAAGAGTACTCTTTACTAGTTACTCTTCTAACTCTAGTACCCGATGAAGACGATGACATTGATTTGGCGATTTCAAAAATCAGTAAACGAGTTATCAAGAAAATAAAAGATCTATCATTGGAAAAGAACTACAATGCCCGGATAGACAAACATATAGCGGAAGAGTCTGTGAGCAACACGTTCCAAAATTTGCTCGCAGCCATATCTCCAAAGTTGTGTACCACTCTGCCTGCATTACTTATTGGTAATATAGTTACCAGCATGTTGCGTAATCAGTCGACTAATTTGCAGACTGCTCTCGGTTTTCTGCGAAGAGATTCCAAGTCACTTGTGAAACAACTGAATAAGTTCCAGGTAACGTGCTCTTACGACGAAATACGGCGCTTCAAAAAGTCAGCTGCAGTAGCGCAAAACAAACTCCACGGACTGGTCGGCATTCATGATGCAAATGAAGGCTTGGTAGTTGACAACTTCGATGCTGATATCCCTTACAGAAATATCAGGTCTCTGGCAACCAATTGCGGCAAGGTTGCGGCAAGGTTGCGGCAACTAGTTGCGGCAAGCTTGCGGCAAGGTCGTATTTCGTATGCAAATGAGCGTTCTGGCACATAGTTGCGGCAACCTTGCGGCACACAGTTGTGGCAACCTTGCGGCACACAGTTGCGGCACACTTGTGGCAAGGTTGCCGCAAGGTTGCCGCAAGGTTGCCGCAAGGTCGTATTTCGTATGCAAATGAGCGTTCTGGCACACAGTTGCGGCAACCTTGCGGCACACAGTTGTGGCAACCTTGTGGCACACAGTTGCGGCACACTTGTGGCAAGGTTGCCGCAAGGTTGCCGGAAGGTCGTATTTCGTATTGCAATTGAGCGGTTCTTTGGCACACAGTTGCGGCAACCTTCGGCGGACACAGTTGCGGACAACCTTGCGGCACACAGTTGGTTGCTGGCTAAGGGTTTTGGTCCATTTTTGGGTGGTTGTCTTGGTAAGATTTTGGGCATGAGGCAACCTTGCTGCACAAGTTGGGCAAACAACTTACGGCACAGTTGTAGCAGTACGTTATATTTGCAGCATATATAGTTGTGGCACATATAATTATTCTGGCCATAGACGGACGGACATTTGCAACACTATTATATACACCCTTTTCTTTGAAGGTGCGCAAAATAGACATGTAGTGTGGCTCAGTGGTATCGAAGCGGGAGAATATCTATATGTTAGCAGAACTTTTGTTCATTTTATCTGGTCGAGAGTTCGAACCTCACAAAACGCATTACTTTTGTCGATATCATTCTGTTATATTTATGATTGCCTGCTGGATACGGGAATACGTGAATAGGCAATGATTATCACTATTGTTATATGACCTCAATGTGACACGATCGGCGAGAACATACTCCAGATTCTTCATGTACACATATATGAAATGAGTGTGCATTTAGTTTATTATTAGTTTTCTTCAAAGCGAGACTAACGTTCTACATATAATCTATCTCATGCTTAATTAAAGTAATTTGTAAGAGCAACACACATAAAAAAGAAATATGTAATAAAACATAAACAAATCAAAATATACATGTATGTATGAACAACTAAGATTCAAACTCACTACCCCTATGAATGGAGGGGGTATGCGGAATATATTATATCCCTTTGCAAATTGTTTGCAAAAGTGTTTGCAAAGTATGTTCTACAAATATTTGCAGAATATATTCTGCAGTCTGTAGTGTAGATTTGGAACGACGTGTGCAAACAGACTGCAAACAGATTGCAAATTAAGTGTATGCGCAAGAACTTCAACAACCCTTTGCAGAAGGTTTGCCGCAAATAGATTGCAAACCCTGCATGTGCAATTACTTGGCAAATAAAAAACAATTACACTGCAATTATTTTGCAAATGCTCTGCAAATATATTGCAAATAGATAACAAACACTTCGCAAATAGATAGCAAACACTCTGCAAATACATTGCAAACACTCTGCAAATAGATTGTTATATTACCTGTTTCCAGTCATGAAAGATATTTTGCCAAATGTGTATTTGAATCATGCAATATATATATGCTTTTAGTTAATGGCATTTACCTGCTTCTAAAATCAGTTATTACAAATGACGATCTGAAAAATTCTACGTTGTTACTGCAGCATTTCTGTCTGAGAATATGCCATCGTACGTTGTATTTAGAAAACAATTGCACATGTAACATAAATTTACCTTCTTGCGTTCGGAACCATGGACCTCTCTGGACATTTTCATGCTTTGAATATCTATGAAGACTTAAATGGAGTATGATCTCAGGAAACTGTTTCATGCATGGGTCACAGAATTTTGAAATGCAGATTGCAAATGCCAGTTCACTACTTCAGAAATTCTCCAAGAATGAAAATATGATGCACACTAATAAACAGGGATCGCACCGCACATCTACCATAAGCTGACCTATCCTAGAGGCGATGGACCAAGAACAAGACTGCAAGTTTCCGAGGAAATAATTTATTTTGGTCGACCACACATACTAACATTAACTCAAAAGTGAGAAAGATGCTATTTACTCATATATATATAGGTTTGAATGTTAATGAAGTTGAACAGTTCTAATAGTGTGGGACAGATTGATTGCATGCATGAACATAAATATGCTACATTTGTAAATGCCCAGATAATGCAGATCATATCGCGATGTAGATGATTTGTGACCAAAACAGATTGCAAAAAAAGCTTTTCACAGCGGATTTCTATCGGTTTCCTTAATTAATATATATGACCCTGAAAATATATAGATAGAATATAGAGATATATAGATAGGCAGCAATACGTGGAACAGACAGTAGCTAGCTATATATATAGTTCATTTGTTTATGAAATCTCTTACTGTAGTTTGGTTGTGTGCATAAATTAATCAATCGTCAATGTCTGTCAGTCACAGTATGTGTGTCAGTCTTTTATCCAGTTTGTATTATTATGCCTGTCTTTTGATTTGTAATTGTATTGTGTCTTTAACACTGGAACGTGATGGAATGCTAGTCCAATATCGCATACGTTGTTTACTGGATCCAGTCGGTTACTGGTTAGTTCTTTCATAATTTGGAACTCAAAATTTTCTTATTAGATTTAAGTGATACATAGACTAGTCTTATAATCCTTTCTGAGTCTAGTTCATTGATTGTGAAATAGTTTACTGTGGTTTGATTGTTGACTTACATATTGAAGTAATTCATGTTTAAATCATAAATAATTTAAAACATGTGACAGCTTAACTTCTAGTTGTTGTTGTTGTTGTCTGTAATTCAGGCGCTTATTTTTCGCCTCAATCTCTCTGCAGCCACAAAGACTGCGAGATCATTGTTCCTAAACATGTGTGTGCATAATCATACGTGTGTGTGTGTGTGTGTGTGTGTGTCTCTCTGTGTCTGTGTGTCTCTCTCTGTGTGTCTGTCTGTGTGTCTGTCTGTCTGTCTGTCTGTGTGTCTGTCTCTCTCTCTCTCTGTCTGTCTCTCTGTCTCTCTGTCTCTCTCTCTCTCTCTCTCTGTCTCTCTCTCTCTCTCATTCTCTAAATTTCCATATTTAACACAAGATGAAACTCCTAAGACTTGGGACATTTAGGAATTTTGTAATGTGTAACATGGCTTAAAAATACACTCGCCCCGCTCGCCATGGCGATTCAATTTTCATGTTGGCGAGAGGATTTTCACTGGTCCGATTTGGCGAGTGACACATCGGGCAAGGCCATTCTGTATTTTCAGAAAACAAAGAAAATTTGATTAATTTCCAGCTATTTCAAATTATTTTCTTTATTTTACTGGTTTTAAGCGGTTTATGAATTATTTCTGTAACTTTCATACACCCTATAGATTTCTGTTGTGAACCATCATGTCTCACCATTCGCGTTGACAGCATGACTTTGCATAAAAAAACATATCGCCGGTTTAACATTAGCCCAGCACAGATTACTGTCTTATATTCAGTGTCATTCCTATAAAATTGTTTGATTTTGTCTTCGTCTGGTGCTACACACCAAACAAGGAGTTCGAAGTTATACAAATTTGCACTAAAAACGAACTTTCTAGACCAAAATGTGCGTACATGACAGTAGTCTTGTTCTGACTTAGGTGAGATAACTCTTGTTTAATAATGGACTTATTATAGTGGAACATTTATTTTTGAAAATAACTTTATAATAAACGGATAAAGAAGTAATAATACTATTTAATCTTAATTGTATGTTACATTAGTACTCGTTTAAAAGCTGTAGAAATATAATTGTTAACAAATTTAAATGAAATTTATTTTGTGTTTATTATAATACTCCTTTTTAGGCACCATCTCGTTATTACATTCTAACACATGACTCCATTTTCTTGTCCAACATGAAAACGCCAATAGCAAAATAATTCGAAACAAATTGGTTTCCCAGTGAAGGAAATTTTGTATTTTCATTGTTAAATATACAAGGAAGCTCTCACCCACCCCACACATTTTGCTGTTGAACATACATGCAACACCATTGGGAATCCATCAGTCATTATTATGTTCTTATGCTTCACATTTTGAACAAGCTAGTATAATACCAATCTAAGGGTCTGGTCATTATTTATGACCCAGGGGGTTGGGGTGGGAATGGGGCTGGATAAATTTTGTTAACTCACCTTAGAAAAATATAAGCCCCCACCTTTTCCAACAGCTTTTCATTAAATGTTCAAGGCCCCCCCCCCCCCGACCCAGGGGGTTGGGGTGGGAATGGGGCTGGATAAATTTTGTTAACTCACCTTAGAAAAATATAAGCCCCCACCTTTTCCAACAGCTTTTCATTAAATGTTCAAGGCCCTCCCCCCCACCCCATTGAACAATTAATAATGTTCAAACGAGACGGTTCAAATGAGTGGTAACAACACTCACCCCATTGAACAATTAATAATGTTCAAGCCCAAAACGAAACGGTTCAAATGAGTGATATATACGTTTTGTAAGAACTTGTAGCCAAAGCCCATTGTATGTATTAAAGTCTGCATTGTATGTATTACTATGTTTATGTTTATACTTTTTCCGATTAAACAACTTAGCCCTTTCAGACAACCTTGTGCAATCTGCTATTTCAATCTCACACAAAGTTTCTTTTGTGGCAATGCTATGGCACGCTTATGATGTGCTATCTTGCAAAGTAACGGTTGTGGCAACTTTGTGGCAACCTGCTATTTTCAATCTGGCAACAAGTTTCATTTGTGGCAATGTTCTGGCACGCTTATCATGGGTCATCTTGCAAAGTACCAGTTGTGGGCAACTTTGTGGCAACCTGCTATTTAAATCTCGCACAAAGGTTTGTTTGTGGCATGGTTCTGGCACGCTTATGATGCACATTTTGTATAAAGTACCCGTTGTGGCAATGTTCTGGCACATAGTACTATTTTGTGGCACACTTGTGGCAATGTGAGACTGGGCAGAAAAAAGGTTGCCGCTAGCGGCACGTATCTGCAACCTTGCGGCACAGTCTTCTGGCACACTGATCAGGTTGCCGCAAGGTTGCGGCAACCTTGCGGCAACCTTGCGGCAAGGTTTTCATTTCTGTAAGGGATTGCCTCTCAAAATGGCAAACTGTCTACCCATTCACTTACGCTTCTAGTAACAAAACCGGAGACAGTGCATGGATATAGGGAAGCGTCAAATGGAACTTTTCCTCGCATATCCAAGTCTGAAGTGGCGAATAAAATAGCTCACAATGTCAACATTGAATGGTATAAAGGCGGAAAGAAACCAGTAATGCCAAAAGCAGTTGCGAAGAAGACAGCTCTACCACTGAAATTGCTTGCACAAGCTGCTGTATCGCGGAAGACAACTCGGCAAATGAGTTAGACCTGACGTTTTTTAAAGACGTACATTCCGATGATAAATGTCCAGAGTCCAATGGCTACAATACTCGGGTATCATGGGAACAAGATCACACACTGAAACCAGCGACGAAAGCGGCTTACCAGCTACTCGTAAATATTCCACCTGCGGATCCCGACACGGGCTCTAAGAACTGGCACTGGAACAGCATCCACTCCGAAACTTAGTTCTCTCCCTCCAACCACTGAAGCGTTTGTTGAAAATGTAAGAAGGGTACATTTGCACGTATGGAAAGAGGCATTGATATTACAGCCTGTCCAGCTTGATCCAGTTCGGTATGGTTGGATGAAAGATGATCAAACCAAATCCCTTTCACCTACTGTTGTACCCAGCAATGTAGATGTTGCGCCTGTTGATATTTTGCAGCTCATCAAGTGCTCGTGTGCAACAGACACCCCGTGCAACACTATGAAATGTCGGTGTAGCAAATCTAAGCTTGCATGCACTATATTGTGTGCATGTCGTGTAGCCAACTGCTGTAATGTTCTCACTAGTTCGGTGGAATCGGCTGTCGACATAGAAGTTGAATGAAGGAGACACAAGACGGTTGTTCACATTGAACAAACTATTGCCCGTGTAATGAAGGTTGAAATGCTCTTTGAACAACACTCAACTAACATACGACTATATGTAGCACTGTAAGGTGCACATGAAGACAATATGAACTAAAATTGTAATACAGTGAATCGCGATGGCTCGAAATGCCACGGGACCGCACATTTTGTTCGAGTGATCGCATCTTTCGAGCCATCGCATCTTTCGATTTTGTTATATTTGCCGACTACTGTACCCGTCGGATTTAGGAAATAAAGAAAGCACAATAGAATGTATCCATGTTTTAGATGATTATAATATTTATTCGCAGATTAGTTATCATGCGAAATTAAATAAACTACATGTATTTACAAAACTGTCTTTATTTCAATTATTATCGAAGTCGAAAAGGAGAAAAGGTCCAGTATTCGATATAAATACCGGCGCACTATCATTAACGCAGCAGGTGGTTGTGACGTCACTCGAAACAGTGGTATTTTCAGTGGGCGTTTTTCGTTGTAACACCCGGGTAGCCTCTCGAATAACACGAGAGCTAAAACGAAAAACGACCAATGACTTACGACAGACTCTATTAAATACTCCGAGTGGACGAAACCCAGAATATTTAATAAATCGCTGTATGACGTTGAGCTGTTATGGGATACAAAACAACAACAACAAATTAAGAATACAATAACTTTTATTTCACTTGAAAATAAATCACATTTCACAGAACAGAGAACAGAACAGAACATATCATTTATTAAAAGCAAAGTCACCTCTGGCCACATGCAAGTGGCATATGAGAACATGCTGATTCATTAATATAGACAAGGTAATGTACAATGTACGGATGGTAAGATAATCTGATGTAGCAGTTGTGGCAGGGAGGATACAGCATAAATACCTATAAATACTGTTTGCGGACCACTTGTTGTTCAATTTATTTACTCCCTAAAATGATGCTGTGTATATAATTAAAACTGCTGATCTATGTTTTAAATTTGTCAATTATAAGTTTAACAAAAATACATAGTTTAGACAATACTATTGTACTTTTTGATTGCATCAGTTGCTGAAATTTAGGTATATTTGGATGACTGTAGTATTTCCTATGGATGTATAATTCACGCTCATTACTAAAGTATGGACATTCCAAGAGATAATGAAATTCATCACCTATTGTATTTAAGTTACATATTAAACATTTCCTTTCAGATACTTCTATGCCGTTCCATCTTCCAGTTTCAATGGGCAATCTGTGGTTGCTTGTTCGGAATTTGATTAGCGGAATATATTTTGTGTCGGTTAAATTTATTAAATATGATTCTAGTTCAATTGTTTCTTTAAACATTTGATACATTTTCCCTTTGGTTGATAACTGCATCAAACCTGACCATTTTTGAATGTACTGAATCTTTTAATATTCGTAGTAATATATTATTTTGTTGCTTTGGGTATAGTATCTCATTTGTTCAACCATAAATCATTTTGTCCAACAGTTTCTAATATACCTTTTATGTATCTGATCCATTTAGAGTTAGGGTAGTTGTTTGCCATAACGGCATATGTTAGATTGCTCAATTTTGTTTGTTTTTTTTCCCATTCTTAAAGAGATCCAGTACCCGATCATGCGTGCTTTAACATTTATTTCAATTGGGAATCTACCTAATTCTGCATATAGCATATAAATTGGTGTACTTTTCCTCAGTTTTGTAATAGCTCTTAGGAAATCATTTTGCACTTTTTCAATTGTTTGGATGTTTTCAAAACCCCAAATTTCACTGCCATAGAGAAGAATAGGGAGTATCGTGTGGTCAAAAATTTGGAGTTGTAAATCGATTGGCAAATCAAAATTTCGTATTCTTTTATATAGGAGATGCATTGCTTTCCTTGCTTGTTCTACTACATGTTTTCTTGCCTTATAAAACGTTCGCGATTTGGAAAAGTAAATTCCTAATAGTATACTCATCTGGGATTTCAATTTTGTTTCCTCCCAGCAAAAAAATTAAACTTGCTAATATTCCTGGCTCCAAATATTAAGATTTTCGTTTTAGAGAAATTCACATTTAGTTTCCAGTTTTGGCAATATAGGTAAAAGTAATCTAGGTTTTTCTGTAGATCATGTTCATTATCGGCCAAAACAACAGTGTCGTCTGCATACAGTAAAATTAATAATTTCATGTAAAAATAAAATTCTGGCGTATTCAGCTGCAGTTCAATTCCTTGACATGTACTACCCTCAAGAAATGCTTCCAAATCATTTAGGTATATAGAAAAAAGTAATGGGGATAGATTTTCACCTTGTCGCAATCCAATATTGCTACTGAAATATGCTGACTGTTGATTATTTACAGTGACACATGACTTAATATTTTGGTACATGTTATATATTACTCTGAACAGTTTGCCAGTTACATTCTTTTTAACTAACTTTTGCCAAAGTCCAACTCGCCACACTGAATCAAAAGCTTAATTACTAAAGTCAATAAAACAACAAAACAGTTTTTTCTTTTGTGCCTTTAGAATCTCGATTAGTGAATGTAGTACATAAATGTGATCAGTTGTCGAATATCCTTTTCTAAAGCCTGCCTGATTTTCATTTATTATCATTTCGTTTTCGAAAAAGTTATCTAATCTGTTGTTTAAAATTGAAGTAAATAATTTTCCAAAACAACTAACAAGAGTAATTGGTCTATAGTTTTCTGGCTTTGACGGGTCACCCTTTCCTTTAAATATAGGTCGTATGACTCCTTCGAGCCAAGAATCTGGGATAATTCCCATGTCAAGAACAATGTTAAAGAGGGATGTATAAATTTGAAGAAATATATGTGATGTATTTTTAATGTATTCATTTATAATATAATCATTAGATGGACTTTTGTTGTTACTCAGTTTTTGTATGCATTTCTCAATTTCTTCAGATGTGATGGGTGTGTTTAAAATTTCATCATCGTCATTTAGTTGGAAATTAACTTCATAATTTGCTTCATTTTCTTGATTATTTGCCTGGTTAGAGTTGGTATTTTTGAAATATTCGTACAACAAATCAAGAGTTACTTTGTCATCAGCTTTATTTTGCTCTAAACAATATTTTCCAAAATTCCAAAATTCCTTTGGTTGTTTCTGTTTCAATGTCCTTAACTTTCTTTGTGTTTCTCTTTTAGTTCTATTAACATACTTATTCATTGTTTTCTTGTAAATTTTACTGGCATGTCTTAAGTGTTGTTCGTTTATGTTGGATGGGTCCTCTCTTTTCTTATTCTTCATTTCATGGTATTTATTTCGTGCCCTTAGACACTCTGGCCCAAACCACGTTTTATTGTTTGATGAGTATTTGCTATGCTTATGACCGAAGGTTAATTTGGCAGAATTTGTGAGTAATTGTCCAATTTCTAACGTTATTGAATTAATATCAGCTTTAGTTGTTTGTGAGTTTTTGGCAAGTTGATCAAGCTTACAGTGAATATCATTAACTTCTACTTGTGTAATATTTGAAACAAACTCATTTTTTTTGTCCTGTTTCCACCTCGACACAGACAGGTAGAGCGCGGCTCGGCCTTTAATCGTAATAAGTCGGACGCGGGGGTGTGAAAATTAGCCAAACACAAACTTCGACATGAATTTCGAGTAATCGTATAGCAAAATAGCGAGAAATGTGTCCGCGGGACTTGAAAATTGTTTCGAGCGATCGCATTTTTCGAGGAGTTGCATTTCGAGCCATCGCATGTAAAATACATTAAAACATATAGGGAACATTATCGGGACAGCGACGCCATTTCGAACGAGCCCGACATTACGAGCCATCGCATTTCGAGCCATCGCGATTTCACTGTATATAGAAATAAGGCCCCACAGAATGGAACTGTTACAAAACTAAGAAAAAAGATGATATATACCACCAGCATATCAATGATGGATTGCAATACCTCAGCTGTGGTCACGGTGGTGGTCGGATGTAGTTCGCGTATATTTCATAGAAATCCTGTTGGTATTAATTTTGTGTTCTGTGAAGCTTCCGTTGTTTTCTCATTTATGTCTGCTGTTGTTCCTGTAAGTCTTACTATCATTTGGGGAGCATATAGCTATGGTTGTGTTGGGTATCTCGACGCACATGCCTTGATGAATACGTTGCCGTCACCGTATCACGTTTTCTTATATAAGCCATATTGTATTACATCTACAAATATATTGCGAAATAACTATACATTTGGCGGCCATCTTGGATTTATGCACATGAGTCCATATGTCATTTACATCATAAAAATACCCAAACGATTACTTGTGCCCAATAACCGCATTACAAAGTTTGAACATTCGTAAATATGCCATGTAAGTGCAAATATATGGAATAATATTGAAATTTGGCGGCCATCTTGGATGTATGCAAATGAGTCAATATGTCATTTACATCAGAAAAGTACCCAAACGATTACTTGTGCCCAATAACCGGTTTACAAAGTTTGAAAATTCGCAAATATGCCATGTAAGTGCAAATATATGGTATGGTATTGAAATTTGGTGGCCAACTTGGAGTTATGCAAATATCTCAAATTGCACAAGGATGCCAGCGTGTCATCACTCGGATTCTAAATGTGGATGGTCTAGACATATAAAATCACCAATAAAAAAAACTATGTTATTCAAAACAAGGTTAAGCCCATGACAAGTTTCATGACGGATGGTACAAAACAATCTTTTGAAAAGTTGATTTACATAATTGATGAATTTCGTAAAATTCGGGCCTCAAGCTTAACACAAAAAAATCTACTATATTAAGAGTGGGTGCATTAAAAAATACAAATATTATTTTTTGCCCTGACAAGAATTTCAATTGGACTTCAAATAGTGCAAAAACATTAGGAACTAGATTGGTCAGTATTACAGCGATGCTTACGGAATACCCATACGTGGGCCCAGGTACCCCTAAATATGTAAAAGGTTTCCAAGTGTGTAGGCTTGTGACCTTGACTCTGGGCTTAACGGGGGCGGCACGAACGTGATTTTGTCACAGGATGGTAGAGGTCCATTGGAGCAATACGTGTGTGAAATGTGAAGCAGATCCGAGCAAGCAAATAGAAGTAATAACCGATTTCTCTGATGTTAAGTTTTGTAAGAGACTAACTATGTGACCTTGACCTCGAGACCAGCGGGGATTTGTCACAGCATGATAGTAGAGCCTTAGAGGAATGCATGCATGAAATATTAAGAATTTTCGATGAAAGAAATAGAAATTATAATATATTTCTCTGATGTTAAGTTTTGTAAAGAGACTAATGTAAGTATGTGTTTGACCTTGGGATCAGCGGGGGTTGGACGGTCGTAGATTTGTCACAGCATGATAGTACAACCTTAGATGAATGCACGAGTGAAATATTAAGAATTGTCAACGAAGGAAATAGGAGTTATAACTTATTTCTCTGATGTTAAGTTTTGTAAAGAGACTAAGTATTTGACCTTGACCTTGGGATCAGCGGGGGTTGGACAGTTGTGGATTTGGCACAGCATGGTAGTAGAGCCTTACAGGAATGCATGTGTGAAATATTAAGCATTTTAGATGAACGAAATAGAAGCTATCGGTATAACATATTTCTCTGATGTTAAGTTTTGTAAAGAGACTAAGTATTTGACCTTGACATTGGGATCAGCGGGGGTTGGACGGTCGTGGATATGGCACAGCATGGTAGTAGACCCTTACAGGAATTCATGTGTGAAATATTAAGCATTTTGATGAAGGAAATAGAAGCTATAACAATATTTCTCTGATGTTAAGTTTAGTGACTGACACACACACATACGGATGGACGGACGTACTAACATTTTGGGTTTATGGGCTATTTGTTCTTTAACAGATCAAATGAATAGCCCCTAAACTACAAAAGGCTTAGGGGCTATACGGAATAAGTATATTGTATTATATTGTCTTAGGCTCCTCCCCCTAGCCCCTAAACCCCCAATGTTTGCCCGGACGGACAACCCGACTCCAGTATACCTCCTCACAACTCGTAATGAATTCCAACGTTCAATTTACCCTTCACATCCTCCCACCTGTCGCCCAAACAGAGCTCCAGTATAATTATTTTAGCTGATTACGAATTGATTATCAAAAATACTCAATGATTTTGAAATCAGGGGGTGTAGTACGCTTTAGACACAAAGCTTATCTGGAGCTCTGCGCCCTACATATTGTCCGGTTACTGTCTTGCAATTCTCCGAACAATCACTCGACAGTAGCCCGATACTTTTGACCTGCTACCTCCCTACCCACTTCCCAACAACCCCGCCACCCCTCCATGCACGTCTACCTGTGTTTCAGTTTCTTTGTTTGTTTGTTGGGGTTTAACGGCCTATCAACAGCTAACGTCATTTAAGGCCGGGTCAATGGGTTTAATTACTAAATCCCATATATTACCTGTACAAGTACATGTACAGATGGGGGAAAATCCCAAAATCAGAACTGAATATTTACAATAAAAATAATAATATATTCAGCCCTGAAATCAGAATAATCCTGATCTGATGCCGCCACACAGAATCACTTGGCCCACTCCTAAAAGCAGTAGGATCAGTAATACTCTTACAGCTTTTATAATGGGAAATAACCCAAATCAACTCCCAGGTAACAAAAGAGCCAAAGATAAAAACGTACCTGAGGGTCAAACCAGGCAAATCGTGATTCCTATAAGGAATTCCCGACTAATATACATTCAGCTTGTTCAGCGAGACAAAAAGTGCACCAGGCCGGGACTCGAACCCGGTGACCGCTGGTTTGCCGTACCATCGCTCTACCGACTGAGCTAACTGGGCACGAATACACACTTCCTCCCCATAGTGAGTTACATACCGTGACAAGCTAAATGCTGAAGAAATTGTAAAACACATTTTCGTCAAGTAACCGGCGCAAAAAATTTGCACCGGTTACTAGACGAAAAATGTTATGCCATATAAGTAGAACTGAGTGGCATCTCACCAGGAAACCGGTGCATTTTTCAACATGACACAGGATATTAAAATGAACCGGCTAACTATGTGCAACCTAATATATGTACCAGAAACACAAATATTCACGTTTCTAGTATAAGATTGTGTAGTATAATCCACAATATCGATTGTCATTGTAATCCATAGATTAAACTACTGTCTGTTCCACGTTTTGCTGCCGACAAACTTTTGGCTATTAAACACAATAAAACTACAAAATATGTAAATGTAGGTACTTTTTCATCAATAATAAAAAAGTCACCCTCCCCAAAATTTTTATTTGATAAATTCCAACAAATATTGATTTTATTGCGAAAAAAATATTTTCCTATGGGAATTTAACATGGGGCAAAAAGGGCTGCAGGGTGACAAGGACGGTAATTTTTTTTCTAAAAATTGGAAATTGGTTCACAATTTTTAGCCCAATGTTCAATTCCCATAGGAAAATCTTTTTTTTGCACTAAAATCATTATTTGATGGAATTTCATCAAATACAAAAATTGGGGAGGGTGACTATTTTAGCCAAAATTTCGTCGGCAGCAAAACGTGGAACAGACAGTATACATTATGTTTGTAAAACATGGATATGCCCCCTGTGGCATACTGGGGCCCGTTTCACTAAACTTCATACGACTAAAATGTTTGTAAGTGCAAATTTAGGATCATCTGTAAATTCCAATTGATGGATTTACATTTCTTGAGCATAGGCTGCAAAGAAAACAGTGTTAATGTGGAATTCATAATTTTGCACTTACGAACATTTTAGTCTTACAAAGTTTAGTGAAACAGGCCCCTGGACTCTAACTGGAGAAACCCTTACAAACTTTTCGACGTCAACAGGGGTGTAGCTAGTACGGTTTAGGAGGCATAATTGTCAAATTCTAAGTCGAAAAGGGGGAGATAATCCATGACCCGGGGGTCAAATCAAAAATTGAAATAAACATTGTGCATCTAGTCATCATAAGAAAGCTACATACCAAGTTTCAGGTCTGTAGGTAGTACAGTTTAAAAGTTTAATGACTTACAAGGGCGGTGACGGACAAACGGAAGGACGGGACGGACGGACAAGGGCAACACTAAATGCCCCCTCCACTATCGTGGTGGGGCATATCACACCGACCACAATATCACGCCGACCACTATATGATGCCGACCAGTCGACCACTATATCACGCCGACCACTATATCCGCCGACCACTATATCACGCTGGCCACTATATCACGCAGCACGCCGACCACTATATCACGCCGCACGCCGACCACTAAATCACGCCGCACGCCGAGCACTATATCACGCCGACCACTATCTATATCACGTCGACCACAAGCGGGTGTGATAATATAATACTGGTGTAATAAACATGCAAAACATGTTAGGAACAAAACTTATATTTAATCATTGGCTAGCATAAACGTTACCTGATAAATAGAATACCAGTGTTGTTTAATATCAAGTTTATCAGGCTCGGATACGGCAGGCAAGCCTCGGAATTCCTACATCCTAAATCTGTGACCCTAAAACACGCCAGATTCCATTAAACCGTTTCAAAACTACAGACCTCTTTAGTAGTGTGCAAACAGTAACCTTTTAACACTACAGACCTGTATAGTGATATTGGCAAACAGTGTAGATCGTAACGAGCCGTCTCATCAGGATCTGCACTTTTTGCAAGTAATTTTCATATTTTTATTAGAAAAAAAACCCCACTCCCTTATTAATGCACTAGTCTGAAAATCATTTTGTGACAATTTTATTGGTCCTTAAATTAGCATATCACAGTCCCTGCCAGTAATTTAGGGGTGAAAGGGTTAATGTCTACATCGACACATGCACCAATTTGATTTGATTTATTGGTGTTTAACTTCCTATCAACAGCTAAAGTCATTTAAGGCCGGGCCAACGGGTTCGATCCCATATGCAACTTGCTGAATTGGGGC
Source organism: Conchocele bisecta (assembly GCA_029237695.1). Classification (NCBI taxonomy): domain Eukaryota; kingdom Metazoa; phylum Mollusca; class Bivalvia; order Lucinida; family Thyasiridae; genus Conchocele; species Conchocele bisecta. Next base: position 27,306,465 of record CM055275.1, on the reverse strand, counting down.
GAAAACCCGACCTGGCGTCAGGTACATACCTCACCAGTCACTTGGCCCCTTCCCCAAAAAGTAATAGGATTAGGACACATACAGTGGAACCTCTCTAAACGGACAAGAAACATGTGATCATAATTTTGATGGGTTTCTTCGTCATTTATCTCGGGTGATAATGCATGTTCGTGATCGTATAGCACACAACTATGGCTCAGAATAATCAAATGCCTGATTTACAGTGAAACCTCGCTGAACCGGACACCCCAGGGACGTCCCAGTGTGTCAGGTTTTGCAAGGTTCCACTGTACAAGAATACTAATGACGTACGCGAGGGTCAACCAAGGATCTGAACCGTTTCAGCAATGAGGAAGAACAATATTTTGAAAGATTATCGAGACCAAAACTGAATAGGGTTTAAAATGGATGCACACTATCAAGGTGCATGATCACGTGGTTACAACAACAACAACAACAATGGCTGAAAGTGTTGAAAGCGAGCCCATTCCAAAGTAAGCATTACTTGATAGTTTCGTTCATATGCAACGGATTTTTATGAAATATGGCGCAGCAAATGCGTCTTCATGAGCTGCATTTGGTGGTCCCTGGAGTGCGGCACATACATATGTCGTTTTTGAGAAGAATCAAGTTCCGTGTCTACCGAGACCACCAAATACGGCTTAACAAGACGCGTTTGATGCGCCATATTTCATCAAAATCCGTTACATAATAAGGACAAAATACGTACTTTGAATCGGAGGGCTTCTGGAAGTTTCAGTACTTGTTGTTGTTGTTGTATCCTTGTGATCATACAAGACTATGCAACGTCATACAAGAAGGCGTTGCTATTACTGCGACAAAACGACGCTAAAACGCTTGAGGAGTAAAAGAAAACCGTTTTTTCAACCCTTTCACCCCTAAGAAACTGGAATGGATTTGGATATGTTAATTTTGCAACCAATACAACAATCGTAACACAATGATTTTCAGAGCAAGTGAGCACAGGCTCACGGATACCCCCGGCCTTAGCCCGGAGACTGGACCGACACATAAAGACTTTAACACAAATCTTACAGACAGATGAACGGACGGATGGACGAAAAACTATACTTTGATGCCTGGGGTATAACGAGTGCTTTTTTCCCTCAAATCCTCAAAAATATGAAAATTATTTTCAAAAAGTGCAGATCCTGATGAGACGGCTCGCCACGATCTACACTGTTTGCCAATCCCACTATACAGGTATGTAGTGTTGAAAGGTTGAATATCTAAAAATGGACTTTGAAACTTAAATGTTTTAATCTCAAGATTATAAATTATAAATTCTAATGCACCGAAAATAGAAAGCACAGCATATAAAATCTCCGTTTTACCAGTCAGCCATATTGACCTGCACAACCCAAAGCGGAAAAGACAATCAACCATCGACTGACAAACGTGACTTCAGGGTGGTGTCCCAAACATATTAACCCACCCGCCCAAAATACAGAAGAATTTATTAAAATGCTCAAATGCAAACTCAATATGCCAGTACCAGCCTATAACTTTACGAATTCCAGTGTGCACATACATGACTATACATAATAAACTGTACTGCAGATGGGTCATTACCTGAATTAGGCGTAAATCCAGGGAAATCCTAGGCCTGTTCACACAAGTTGTTGACATTTCCATTGTAAAAATCACAAGAACCCAATGTAGAAATGTTGGGATTTCTTTAAATGAATAAAAGCAAATAACTGTTGCAACTACACATATAAAAGCAATACAATTGTTAAAATAAGCATTAGAGTTGAATAAATGTATATATGTCTTAGAGAAAAAGTCCCGTTACTTTCAATTTGAAATGGGATATATTCTTCGGCGGAGTTACATTTCTTCAAATTCATTTGGTGTGAGGCTGTTATCGATGACGACAACAAACTGCTGACGTATTGAAATATATCACTGTTCATGATATGCTACGACGTTGCAGAAAGCGGGGAGCACACTAGGTATTAAAAACATTAGAATGTGGATAATCATGCTTTGTTTTACGATTTGGAGCGGTATGTGCGAGGTTTTATGGTCTGAGAATCAGTTTAATGGCTCTGCTAACAAGTCGCCGTAAAACTAATTCACAGACAATAAAACCTCCCACATACCGCTCCAAATTGTAAAACAAAGCATGGTTATCCCCTAAATGTTATTATATATATTATGGCACAGTAGATTATAATGTACATATTTACAGTTATCTAATCAATTAAGGCACAGTGAGTTTTGGGATTTGTGACCAGTGTAGCTCCTGATCACATAGCACACATATTGTTTGCTAGAGGCATGACGGGCGTTTCATTGATGGAATGGCGAGCAGTATGGATCATGATCAGACTGGATCAACACTGGTCGCAAAACCCATAAGCCCCATTTCTCCAGTGACAGCCACAAATAATGGGTGTATCCAGATTCAACACTGTCTGTTCCACGTTTTGCTGCCAATAAACGTTTGGGTGTTAAACACATTAAATATAAAAATATTTAAAAGTAAGTACTTTTTCATCAATAACAAAAAAGTCACTGTCCCGAAAAAAAAAAATTTGATGAAATTCCATTCAGCCCTGAAATCAGAATAATCCTGATCTGATGCCAGGTTCTCGCCACACCAAAATCACTTGGCCCCCTCCCAAAAGCGGTTGGATCAGTAATAATCTTACTACTTTTAATTTACGCCATCGCGTTCTGAAGTACTGTCAAACAATGTTTTTATTGACAAATAAGGAAAGATATAAAAGCAACAGCAGACGACAATTGTTGCGTGTAGCGGTCTAAGGGTTAAACACATTAAATGTAAAAAATATTTAAATTTAAGTACTTTTTCATTAATAACAATAAAGACACCCTCCCCATTTTTTTTTTATTTGATGAAATTCCATCAAATAATTTAACATGGGTGGGAAATGAGGAAACATAGCTAGATTGTTTGGAAATGTTTCAACTAAGAAAACAAAAGTTTTTAAAGTCGGTACACAAATTCCAAAAGGTGATTTGAGAAAATCTTACAAAAACATCCAAAAAATAAATGTACAGAGACAGGGTGAAACCTATAGGTCACCGTCGAATCTTGGCGGGGCCCTAAAAAAAAATTTGTACGTCCCATGTTAACCATAATTAAATCAATATTTGATGGAATTTTATCATAATTTTTTTTTTCGGGAGGGTGACTTTTCTGTTATTGAAGAAACCAGATGGCTGCGGCCCGCATGGTCTCAGAGTGTATTTATTTGAAGTTTGATGCCCAATAAGCATACAAAGTTTCAAGCAAATCTGACTTACGGTTACAGAGATAGTAGGTATGTGAAAACGTTAACGCAAATTTTGACAGAAACTTTAACGCAAACTTCTAAGTCATTTGACCTAGACATAGGGGCACAGGGGCCGCATGAGTGGGAAACAGAATGAATATATGGATGATGACTAATAAGCATATGAAGTTTCAAGTCAATGTGACTTAGGACTGCAGAGATATAAGGTATTTAAAAACTTTAACGCAGATTTCGGAACGCAAACTTCTAAGTCATTTGACCTTGGGCACAGGGGCCGCATGAGTGGGATACAGCATGAATATATGGATGATGACTAATAAGTATATGAAGTTTCATGTCAATGTGACTTAGGACTGCAGAGATATAAGGTATTTAAAAACTTTAACGCAGATTTCGGACGGACGGACGGACGTCATTGTGATTACTACGTCTCGCTTTCCGCAAGCGGGCTCGACAAAAAGTACTTACATGTAAATATTTGTTAAAATTTAATGTGTTTAATAGCCAAACGTTCGTCGGCAGCAAAATGTGGTACAGACTATAGGCACGAGTGAAATCGACTATGGCTTCCAATGTTGCATCACACTAAAATACATGCCAATGCCGTTATCGTGTCAATAGAAACATCCATCATTGCTCGCTCCAGCACACGGAATGTTGCCCTAGTAGAATTGTAATTTCGCCATGACAACAGAATTTTCGCTGTCTTGTCGACAGTATATGGATTATCCAATTTGATTTGATCGATTTCCGCTTGTGTTAATCCCAACTGCACCCCCAATTGTTCGTACTGATAGCCGATGTTCCTCGCGATCTCATAAATATGTTTGTCAGTGGGAACTGTCTCAAGTGCGTTCAGAGAGAGAACGGACAGTGCCTGGTTATCCCCGTACCAACACTGTAGCATCTCAGAGCATTTCACATGATGGCTGTCATGGCTTTTGGCATGGTGGTGGCAGATTACCTCGTTCTTCTTGTGTTGTTCCTGTTGCAACTCTTCGACGCTAAGCCGCGCTTTAATGTTGTCCAGATCATCTGTGAGAGGACATTTAATACATAGTTCCAGGTCAGACAACTGCGCGAGACTTAAGCACTCGTTAATCCTCTTCAACGCCTTTAATATGAAATCCTTGACTTCCATGCAGACGTTGGTAGCAGGAGATGTCCTGCTAAAGTTGCTCACCCACAGCTGAATGACGCAATCGCGGAAATAGAGATTGATTCGAAGGAAGCGGTCGAAATCAAAGCATCCGTAACCGCAGTAAATAAGATTAGTTTCATCTTGTTTCGAGATTTTCCAGCGCGTTATACACGCTGCAATCAGGCGCTGGAAAATTCCGGCAGGAAGAAAGCCGTCTTTCGTCGTTATACACAGCACGGGCGTACTGACGCAGTTGGACTGCTTATAGACGACAGTCACAGTCGGAGGTTTCTTGAGCATACATGGGACTAAATGGTGCTGGGTGTCAGAGCCGCTGTCACATAGCGCGATTATGTTAAGTTTTTCCATTAGCAGGATCAGGTGGTCGTGGTGGTCCCGGAAACTCTCATTCTCGTCTTGATGCCATACCGCCTCTACAAGTGATATTCATCCGTGTTACTTACAGAGCTCCAGATATTTGCGTATTTTACGCACTTATTTTAGCAGAATACGCATTGATTATCAAAAGTGGGAGTAGAAAATACTCGCAGCAATGTGAAAATACGCATTGATTTGCAAATTGAGTGGCGAAAATACTGTCATAAAGTTTAAAATTTACTCAATAAGTGCTGCAGCTCAAATAAGTGATTTTTAAAATTTGTTTATTTTTGTCATTTGTTCCCTATTTAATCAGGATAATAAGGAAGAAAATAAATAATACATTTGTAAAAGTAAAATACGCATTGAATTTGAACTATTTTAAATAAGACACGCCATGTGATTTTGTACCTTTGGACATCTGCGTAATTTCATGAAATACGTTTACAAAATTTACAATATATTCTAAAGTACTGCCGAAGCATGATTTAGGTGAAAAATAAATAGCAGACGACAAAATTTAATTATTTTCCGTAAATGGCAGAGACAAAATCAGTGACGGAAAAAAACAAAGGGAGATAACTAAAAAATTAGTGATGCAAGAGTTGTCATTCTTGTGTGACACACCTTTAGGGTTGTGGTCTATGCATGTGTGAAGTTTCATGAAAATATTCCAAAGGGTGTTCGAGTTATGCTCCGGACACGAAATCAGTGCACGAAACAACAAAGGGAGATAACTAAACAATTAACGACGCAAGAGTTGTCATTCTTACGTGCTACACACCTTTGGGTCGTCTTCTATGCATGTGTGAAGTTTAATAAACTAGAAAATGTGTTCATAGAACACGGATATCCCACATATCGCTTTGATAATAAATGAGGCCAAATTCCAAGTCAAAATTTTCTTTTGCCTGAGCGTTAAAGTTTTTGAAGCACCAAGTATGTGACCTTGACCCTGGGCTTGGTGGGGGCATGACGAACGTGGATTTGGCACAGGGCGGTAGAGGACCATTAGAGCAATGCATATATGAAATATGAAGCTGATCCGTGAAAGAAAACAGAAATTATAAGATATTTACCTGAGCGTTAAAGTTTTTGAAGCACTAAGTATGTGATGTTAACTCTGGGCTTGGCGGGGCGGGACGAACGTGGATTTGGCACAGGGCGGTAGAGGACCATTAGAGCAACGTGTATATGAAATATGAAGTTGATCCGTGAATGGAAAGAAAAATCATAAGATATTTACCTGAGCATTAAAGTTTTTGAATCACTAAGTATGTCACCTTGACCCTGGGCTTGGCGGGGGCAGGACGAACGTGGATTTGGCACAGGGCGGTAGAGGACCATTAGAGCAACGCGTATATGAAATATGAAGTTGATCCGTGAATGGAAAGAAAAATTATAAGATATTTACCTGAGAGTTAAAGTTTTTGAAGCACCAAGTATGTGACCTTGACCCTGGGATTGGCGGGGCAGGACGAACGTGGATTTGGCACAGGGCGGTAGAGGACCATAGAGCAATGCGTATATGAAATATGAAGATGATCCATGAAAGAAAACAGAAAGTATAAGATATTTACCCGAGCGTTAAAGTTTTTGATGCACTAAGTATGTGACCTTGACCCTGGGCTTGGCGGGGGCAGGACGAACGTGGATTTGGCACAGGGCGGTAGGTAGAGGACCATTAGAGCAATGCGTATATGAAATATGAAGCTGATCCGTGAAAGAAAACAGAAATTATAAGATATTTACCCGAGCGTTAAAGTTTTTGAAGCACCAAGTATGTAACCTTGACCCTGGGCTTGGCGGGGGCAGGACGAACGTGGATTTGGCACAGGGCGGTAGAGGACCATTAGAGCAATGTGTATATGAATATGAAGCTGATCCGTGAAAGAAAACAGAAATTATAAGATATTAACCCGAGCGTTAAAGTTTTTGAAGCACCAAGTATGTAACCTTGACCCTGGGCTTGGCGGGGGCAGGACGAACGTGGATTTCGCACAGGGCGGTAGTGAACCATCAGAGCAATGTGTATATGAAATATGAAGCAGATCGGTCGAAGGATGAAGAAATTATGAGACATTTACCCGAGTGTTAAAAGTTTTGTGACGGACGGACGGACGGACGGACGGACGGGAGGACGGGACGCACGTTCCTACGAATGAATACTTGTTGGGTTTTTACTGTATAAAAATACCCAACAAGAGTACCCAACACTATCCTAACCCTACCCAATAAGATCCCTGTACGCTTACAACAAGTACCCATTCGTGTGTGCGGACGGACGGACGGACAAGGGTAACACTAAATGCCCCCTCCACTATCGTTAGAGTTATGCTCTGGATACAAAATCAGAGCACGAAACAACAAAGGGAGATAAGTAAACAAGAATTCCGCGGAATCAGATGCCTCGCCTTGTCCCGCCTTGACCTCGAGCCTGGGCCCGAAAGCAATTTTCACTGGCCCGAACATATTATACAACCAGAAATGGACGCTTGTCGACAAGCGCATGTGTATCCCCCTCCCCAGATACACAAGTAGTTTGAAAAAAGGGTAATCGAGTTATGCTCCTGAGACAAAATCGGTGACGGACAAAGGGAGATAACTAAACAATTAGTGATGCAAGAGTTGTTGTCATTCTTGCGTGACACACCTTTAGGGTCTATGCATGTGTGAAGCTACTGGAGCGCAGAATTATTTGTTAATAGTCCTATATTTATGTACATATATCTGCACAGGTCCACATAATGCCACAATATTTTCAACACAGTTTACGGAAATGTAATATACAATTTTTTAAAAAAAAATAATGCTCGCTACTGGAGCCCAGAATTTTTGTTAATAGTCCTATATTTATCTACATATATCTGCACAGGTCCACATACTGCCACAATATTGTCAACACAGTTTACGGAAATGTAATAATGTACCTGTATAAATTACCTGTAATAAGTTAGTGGTCAGTTAAAAAATGGAAAAAAAATTAAATTAAAAAAAAGAAAAAGAATAATGCTCCCTACTGGAGCTCAGAATGTTTTTTAATAGTCCTATATTTACCTACATATCATATATACACAGGTCCACATATTCCCACAATATTTTCAACACAGTTTACGGAAATGTAATATAATCATTTACCTGTATAAATTACCTGTAAGCGGTTAGTGGTCAGTTGCACATGCTAGCAC
>CM055275.1:27203307-27297971 GCA_029237695.1 Conchocele bisecta | reverse complement strand
GTTAAACAAGTATATACATTGGCATGATGTCTTATTTCTATGTCTCGGAACATGACTACATGTATTTGAACCACATTACATTAAATGCATGTTAAGTTTTAACTGCAGTTCGTTATGCTCTCGTGTATTATAGAGATATTATATCGGTCGAAAATCTAACCGATTAGTGATCATTGTAGTGCATGACCAACTGTGCGGCTGCATCTTTCCTGTCAATATTGGTCAGCGAGTATAAACCTTTCTGAGCTGCAAATTCTTCTGTTGAATAACACATTTTAGATATTTTCAGAAAGTTTTACATTCGGGGATCATATACAATTTATGTACACGTATGTATATATTTGTTATTGAGAAGTCATATGCAAATGATATCAACATAGTGTCACCCAGATTGTATTCATATCGCGTATCCGTACACGTGGCTACGGTCAGAAACAGTTCACAACTACAATATAAATTACGTACCATGTGTGTTCAAGAAATATGTGGACTTTCCAAATCATCTTCACATTTACGGCAGGGAATTGTGGCAATTTTACATCGGATTATGTTCTCTATAGAGCTGCCAATTTTGTTCCGACTGATACTGATAAGTTGATGAGATATCCCGCTGTTGTTGCAAATTGTGCACTGGAAGCCAGACGTCGTCTTGCTCGGAGCGCGTAAATAACAACAGTACACAACGTTAACACCATCGACGTCGCTGACGTCACACGAGTTGATAAAATTATACGTAACATTCACCTGACAGTTGGCAGTTCTATATAATGTTCTATGTTCAGACATCAGCTGATATAAACTTGAATAACATCCTGCATTACATGTGAAAATTGTTTAGCAAATCCACATATTTTAACACACACCATGATATGCAAATCTGAAACAATGTTGTAAAATGTGCGATATGGGCTGGTAATGTTCAATAGCAATATCCCACAATCGCAATGCTGTATACAATAGTAAGTACACTACTACTACATGTATTATTTTCACACTATGAGGTAATTTATTAGATACTTTATGACATTATGGTATATAATATCTGGTGAATAATAAACGGGAAAACCCAAAACGTTTTACTATTGTATAAAATTGCCCCACCCCAGAAAACGAATGCATATGCAGTAACCAATATTAAGATAGTTGTTCCTTATTGGAGCCGCATGTACAGTCAATGGAAACGAAAAAGCTAACACAATAGAGGATATTTGTTTTCTTCAGTGTAAGATCGAATTTTATTTCATCTCCCACCTTCCACCCCCTCCTCTCCCACCTTCCACCCTCACACCGTCTACGATTTCACCGTTTTCCGCCCCACGGCACACCGTTTCCCGCCCCACGGCACACCGTTTTCCGCCCCACGCCACACCGTTTACCGACCGCCGGTGCACCGTTTTTCGCCCTCTTCTACACCGTATCACCGGTTTGCTGTCCTCCCCCACCTATACAGCAGGCGCGGATACAGGGGGGGGGGGGGGGGGGGGGGGGGGGGGGGGGGGGGGAGAGGGGAATCCAGGGGATCCGGACCCCCCCCCCCCCCCCGCTGCTCCCGGCAAAAAAAAAGAAAACAAAAAAGAGAAAGAAAATCTACAATACTCGAATAGTTGGATGACTTTTTTCGTGGCCTAAGTGTCAGGAAATTGAATCTGCGGCGATCTGGCATTTAAACATTTCCTTAGGGACGACCCCCAGACCCCCCCCCCCCCCCCCCGACTATACGATGCGCATCGCGCTTCACGCTCGCTGAGGTCGGCGCGCCAATTTTTTATTACAGACCCCTCCCCCTTCAATTATTTCTGTATCCGCGCCTGATACACGTCTTTTATGAGTTTCCAATCATGTGACCTCCTATGAGCTCCTACGAACTGATATGAGCTCCAGCTCCTGTGACCTCCTATGAGCTCCTGCGAACTCCTATGAGCTTAAACTCATATGAACTCCTATATATATCAGTTCCTACGAACTTCTGCTCCTATGAGCCACTCCACCTCCTGACAACTCTTGAGACCATCTATGAGCTCCTATACGAACTGCTATGAGCTTCAACTCCTATCAACTCCCATGAGCTCCTATGAACTTCAGTTCCTATGAACTCCAACTCATGTGACCTCCTATATATATATGAGCTCCTACGAACTTCAACTCCTATGAACTCATATGAGCTCCTACAAACATACGTGCACATGCAATACCGTAATTTAGTGGGAATCAATAATATATACAGTTAAAATGATTGTTGATTACAGCAAATGTGATCATGGGAATTTACTACTGTGATTAAAAGTTATTAGGACATGCATAGATGGACGCCTCGCAATGGGACGAATGCTATGCTGTCTAGGTCGAACACAGCTGGCCCTGTGCATACGGTCTGTCAACTTGTTCTGACTGCTATCGAGTCCCGACTTAACACCAGCTGCTATTATATACACCAAGTTAACTATCTTCGATGTGTAGCTATACCAATGTACCAGCTCCCAGTTAATTAAGTCACAGCCCTCTAGGAAGGCGACTTCCGGTATTCCTTTTAATACCTTTCGCTATTCCCCAATATATATCTGTAGCAGTGTCTCTCTCGCTTGCTAATGACAGACTCCCGAATATCTTTGTTTCTTTCTTGCTTATGTTTAACGGCCGCACTGTCTCTATGGACTTGCACGCCGTCCGCAAAAGGCGGAATAAAAACTTGGGCCGATTGTGAATTTTAAATTTTGAATCTGTGATATCTGGGTATAACCAGTTCGCGGGCTTAGGGCCACAGAGACAAATGTGCAAATTGGATTACTGCTGGCGGCCTCCAATTTGGTGACCTAATTTCGCGCAGTAATCCGGTGCACGGCCGCCGTAGTTGTAGAAGACATTTGTCTGAATTAAGTGGTGAGGCCCGCATGTGGCCCTATATTGATTGGTATTTTTGTTTGCGGTTCTTTTTATGTTTAGCATAGTGATATTATGGTGGCAAATAAGGGACTCGGAAGGCGCGGTCGTTGTTGTTGTAGAGTGAGGTTAGGTGGTGTGAAAAGAGTCCGCCGGCTTCACCGGTGAAGAGACCCGTGGGTCCCCTGTCCTCAGGCCCACCCCGAGCCTGCCGCCCGCGACGCAGTCAACCCGAGCACGCCCAGAGGAGCGCACCATGTGTCTGGATTCGGCGGCCAAGCGTCCATTATTCAAGCGCACACCCACGTTCCATGGCCGGGCTTGTAAACAGGCAGTCCGGAGCAGGTCATTTGTTAAGGATTCATCCTGGGGAGTTGGATGCTGTGGTATGATACACCCCTTGTGACATGTCATATGGACAACGGTGGACCACGCCCCGTTTTGTGGTGTTTATTGTTCCCCAATGTATATGTTGTTGTTTTGTTTTGTTTATTTGTTGTTTTGTTGTTGTTGTTTTTTCTGTGGGTTTGTTGAATATGTGGGGTGTGGTTCGTTTTTGATTTTCCCCCTTTTTTAGGTGATACGTTTTTAGCTCGCCTTCACGACCCACCCACCACCACTTTTCCCAATGTCAACGTCACAAACTTAGTACATTCATACATGCATTCCTCATGTGAATAGCTATCATGCTGTAGAAAATCACGAACTTAGTGCGTTCATAAACTTAACGTTGGGTTAAATTTTGTTTTACTTCTGTTTTCAGGGAGCGCATTGATATTTCATACATGCATTCATCTTAATATGCTATATTATGCTATAGCAAACCCACGACCCACCTTGCACCACTCACCCCAATGTCAATGTCCACGCACGCCCTTAAACCAAGGTCAGATTATATAAGATATTCATGTATGCAACTGTTCCAAGTTTGAGTGAAGGCTGCCAACAGGCGAGCTTCGTTGTCTTCTGACAACTCATGTTATTGTTTAGGGGCTAACTGTTGGTTCTGTGTTGGGGGGAGGGTGAGGGCTGTAATATTATATTTGGCTAGCTGGCGTGTTGGCAGCTAGGTGTCCCTGTGTGGAAGGTATTTCTTTCATTTTCATTGTTTTCCTAGGGTTACCATGTTGCTGCCGGGAATTGTGTTCCGTGCTGGCTGCTTTGCCTATATATTACGTTGACCCCACCATCTTCCCATAATGATGTTTTGGTTTCCTTATATATTGCGCGTTTGTGTGTTATGATAATATGTGCGTTTGAGCCGTGTGTGTCTGCTTGACTCCCGAATATGCGACGATTCTCTGTATTTATAACCCCGATGATACAGCGCCCTCTGTGGCTCCTGGTGGTTTCCGGATAGCCGACAAAGGACGGAAATTGTCGACTATTTAGATCAACCAAGTACGATAACCCCATTGCGAGACTTCCAAGAGTTATCAACCTTACCTGTAACCTGCCGGATTCAAGGTAGCGAGGCTTCCGAGTAGTCCCGATAGCAGGAATTATATTACACACGTCCGTCCAAAACTGAATGTAAATGTAAATGCTTTGATTTAACGACGGCACTGGCTCAATGACCTTGCATGTCGGGACCGACTATTTAAGTCCCCATCCGATAGGACTAGGCTAGGACACGCCGAATCGGCCATTCGCAGCGGTCGAGGTGGGATACGAACCCGGGGTCTCCCAAACTGAATGCTGTATTTGGTCTATATATATATGCAGAAAAACATTTAATTTCAGTGGTGTCCAAATCATGTCGGCCAATAGGTTCATACTTATTCTCTATACTAATACACCATCACCAACACATGTACACATGTCATGGGCGGATTCAGGGGGAGGGGGCCTCCCCCTCCCCCCCCCCCCCCCCCCCCCCCCCCCCCCCCCCCCACTCGCAGAGTAAAGTTTTTTACAAGTTACAAGGTACGTTTCTACGTTCGCGTTGTGAATTTATTGTTTATTTTTGCTCCAAAATGCGCCAGAACGCAGGAAATGCGATGTAGATTTCAAAAGATTTCCGGGGGGGGGGGGGGGGATGCCCCCCGGATCCCCCTAGCGCTATCCCGAGCTCCTACTCTCCTTCGATAACATAGTCAAGTATTGCAAAATAGTTACGACCCCCCCCCCCCCCCCCCCCCAACCCGACATCCTGGATCCGCGCCCTGCATGTACAAATAGGTATGCATAACTTTAGATAACAGTTGAAGGCTGGATGGCATTGTTTTTCCCGTAAAACATGATTTTTTATCGCACATATCGACACTAACTATTAGCTTACAAGAGTTACTTCCCCTCTATTCTGTAATACTACGCCGTATCCAACTTCGTTACAATTCTCAATGACCTCAAAATCGCTATATATGCGTATGTACGAAGATTGCGTGCTAGAACAGAATGTTAATTGCATGTGATATCGTGAATAAACCAGGAATCAATTGTTTAATGTCCCAATGACAAGCTAGCTTAGCCAGGACGAAGTTTCGCCCTTGTCAATTTCGCTACATAGCTAATGAGCCAGACATCATATTTTGGGGACGACTAGTACCAGAGAGAGGTGGTAAAGGAGACCATACTTTCCTCATCGCATATCTTCTGTAGTTTCTAGTGTTACTGTTTCTAGTATCATGTGGAATGGGTTTTTGGTACTGTATACTACGGCAGCTTAAAAGGGACATGAGCAATTTTGTTTAGCATCTCGTTACCACGACATAGCATCTCGTTCCCACGAGATAGCATCTCGTTACCACGACTTAGCTATGTTCCCACGACATAGCATCTCGTTCCCTCGAGACAGCATCTCGTTCCCACGAGATAGGATATTGTTCCCACGAGATAGGATCTCGTTACCACGAGTTAGCTATGTCGTTCCCACGAGATAGCATCTCGTTACCACGACATAGCATCTCGTTACCACGAGTTAGTTATGTCACATAGCATCTCGTTCCCTCGAGATAGGTAGCCAATGAAAATGAAGCATAATTACCGCCATTTTAGTCCGACAGCCGGGAGCTTAACATTGTTTTGATTAACATAGTTTTGTTATTGGCGATTTTGCTTGTCTATGCCATCCACATCCAGAATCCGGCTAATGACACTTTGTCATCTTTGAGCGTTTTGAGAAATTTGTATAAATTCAAAATGGCCACCAAACAGTTATAGTATGCCGTGTGAGGTATTGAAGTAATTTAAGATTTACTTGACTTATCAGATAAGCGGTCAACATTTTTAATATTCAATTTAATTCACTGTGACATGAAAAAATCCAAAATGGCCGCCAAATGTAACATATTTTACATATAACTACTCTCACACTCTATATCAAAGCAAACATGATACTGATATTAGATATATTGACACAATAAACGCTTTCAGTACGTTCAATATGTTCGTAGACAAGTTGTTGAACAGGTCCAAGATGGCCGCCAAATATATATATAGTATCATATAACAATAATGTAAACGACTGATAATTAAGTATATAACTGCATATTAGCGCCATATCATAGTAAATTGGCATAGATGTATTGGATTTAGGCATACTCTGAACGTTTTCAGTAACTTAAGACACATACTTAAATAACTGTGCCAATAGCACAAGTCAAAAATGGCCGCCAAATATTTAACAAAAAAGTCACGTTGCCTTGTACTGCTCAAATTGCATAACAATTACTGGGGCTATTGATTAATTTAAGCATATTAGTATACATGTCTCATGTTTATGGACACATTGAACGTTGTATGTAACTTTCAAATGCAATATTAGACAATTGTGTCAATAGAAGAAGCCTTAGATGACCGCCAGATATAAATTAAATTAAAGAAAACACACATATGTATGTCCATCGTGTGTTCTATTGTATTGTAACCTTGTTATGTAATTAGACACGTGTTCCAATAGCAGAAGTCCAAGATGGCTGCCAAATATAAATTATAGCAATCATAGTTTAATAATTAAGTTATATAATTAAGTTCAATCCAGCTCCATAGGGAGAACACTGTTATAGCAATAGTTTACAAATGTATGTCAATGACGATCGCATAATAATGGCATGATTATTAAAATAGAGAACACAGTAGAAAAGTGAGACCCATAATAAACCAACGCAATAAATACTTCCTAATAAGCAAATAACATGCGCACATCCGTGGTCGCAGAACCTTCAACGCGGCACAAACATGCACTCCACGATCAGCGGTGTACGGTCCCAAAACGAAAGCAACAGTGCATACACTACATAAACAGTATAACAAATGCAGAGCAAGCACAACAACAACAACTATTCCACAATGAACTACTGATAAGTAACAGGAAAATCAAATCCCAATGAAGGACAGCACACGGACACATGACAAGAAGGATGCCACCTTGGACAGGACAACGCATAAAACAGAACACTTGGATAGTTGAAACTGAACTGTTTAGCAAACCTTCCGCTTACCTCGCCATCAAGCTTCAAAATGACATCAACATACAAGGCAATCAAAAACGAATAATATATCATACGATAACGACAAACTAATTTTAAAAAAACACAGTATACATGAAATGAAAGTTAATATTGTAGGTATGACTATAAGAAAAGAAGAAGATATGATGGCACAAATACTCTAGCCGCAAGGGATGACAGTTACGTTGTTTAGCATTGTCATATTAGTATATTAAATTGTGTGATTACTGCATTTCTTATATCCATTGCATTGCACCTTGAATGCTGTCATGTTGTATATATTGGTGTGTACTATGTGTATTGTAGTCTGCAATGACTATAACAGTTATTGTTACCGTGAGTTAGTAGTGGCTCAACTGGAATGGCAGTCGTATATATCATTTCAATGTGTATTAGTTGTGTCCACACTATAATATTTATTCTACATTATCTCAGTGTTTTTCTCAGAATTATTGAATTTGTGATTAAATTTGATTTCTTTGTTCAGCATTACGTATGTTAACATGTCATATGCATGCTCTCCATATTGAGTTGTATGTCATAAAATCAACTGCACATGCATGTCAGACGTTGCATTCCGACTTGTCATTGAAAACAAGACAGTTATAGAAATATTACATTATCTCATCATACAAATATAATTTGCTCTACATCAGCTTAGCCAATTCGCGTGATTTCACAGTGAACTTGTTGATCATTGAAGCGTTTGGAACCAATGGTATGAAAGAAAACCTCGTGTATTCATTCAAATTAGGAAGTCATTAACGTTTACTGTAAAGTTCCACACTACATCTTCTTGCCAACGCCCCACTATATACGTTATAATTACATAATTTGGTAGCCATATTGGTTTCAGAATATTGTCAGCATGAATGTTGATGTGGAATGACAAGACAAGAAGGCTTTCCAAAATAAACTGAATAAGCCAATGTATATAACCAAGTGTACTATTTATAAGTATATGAGTGGATTACTAGTAGAATGTTTATATTATATTATTATCCGGCGCCCATTTTAGACTTCTGTTATTGAACGTTGTCTAATGGTGTATATTAAGTTAAGAAAACAAATGATCATCTTGACTTAATACCAGTATTTGGTATAATTACATTCTTAGACGTGACATCCGAGTGTAATTATATAAGCTAAGTTATAAAAATCATACTCTTTGTTGTGACGAACTAATGAAATTACGTCAAATGGTCACATATGGCGGCCATCTTGGAATTTTCCCATAGTGCAATTAAGGAATTGAATTTTAACGTTGCCAATTTTCATCATTATGTCAAATACACCCAGTTTACGCTCTTAAATTTCTGAATTTCCTCATGTTAATGCAACTATATGGCACACTATATCTATTAGACAGCCATCTTGAATTTATGTAAATTTCTTAAAATGCTCAAGGGTGACAGCTTGTCATCAGTTGGATTTCAAAACTAGAAGGTCTGGACATGCAAAGTCAGTAATAAAAAATAATGTTATTCAAAACAAGGTAAAGCCCCAAATCGGCCTTTTGCTGCCGGACTATATTCAATTATGGCTGAAAGAAAAAATGGCGGTAATTATGCTGCATTTTCATTGGCTACCTATGTCGTGGGAACGAGATGCTATGTCGTGGTAACGAGATGTTATCTCGTGGGAACGACATAGCTAACTCGTGGTAACGAGATGCTATGTCGTGGTACGATATGCTATGTCGTGGTAATGAGATGCTATGTCATGAGAACGACATAGAAAACAATTGCGCATGTCCCTTTTAAGCTGCCGTAGCATGAGGTGGTTTTGGCGTTGGCTTCAGTAACTTTTGATTTCGTGATTTCGTGATTTCGTGATTTGACTCCAACCTAGGCTCACGCGACGTCACGACGTCTTTGCTCATAACATCCGCTCTACTGATTCAATAATCGGACGACACATATATATGATATAGGACTGCCAATTTAATACAGTTTCTAACGACTATGTGGTTGAAAATTAAATAAAAAGAGTGACCATTAAAATAATATTTGTTCCCATCAAGTTAAATGAAACTGTTGCAGTTTGTTTTCAGAGTATATTCGAATTATTTGAATATGAAATATAACAACATTTGATAAACAGCATCCCAGCCATATGTCAAATAAACCCATACATAGCGACACACCGTGTAACTGAACCTCCAGTGCTTGGTGACCTAGCTGGCTTTCTTTGAGTAGGCAAACCGAAGATGCATACTTTAAATGTCCCTGCTCTCTAAAACGTTGTTGTTGTTGTTGTTGCTGTACTGAGTTAGTAGGGATTAACATACAAACATTGTTTTATTTGCACTTAAAACTGAAAGATTCAGCAACACAATCAAAAGATAAAACCGTCATTAAAAAGACAAATGAAACATAGCTTGAAACATATGCATGCAGTTTTCCAATTTATTTAAGTACTTACTTTCGATGGTAATTTTGGTGGCCATTTTGGATTTCCACCCTAAATTATTAAGCAAACTGCAAACATAATTATGCTTCTTTTATGTTTCATTTGATTGAAGATATTGATACAAAGCCAAGATGTATTACCTAAGCCAACCTAATTTGCCAGTTCTTACATTATCAGTTATTTGTTTTAAGTAAAATCGGCAATCTTTGATGTTTCATGGAGTCGACATACATTTCTACCTACATATAATTATTAGATTGTACAACTGTATCTTCCATGGTATTCCTCACGAGTTAAACATGGATAAAGTGCCCATATGTATCTTCCTAGTATGATTAATTTGGAGGTTATGGGGATATTGATTAATTTTTATGGTGTGCGGCGGCCATCTTGGATTGGATTTAAAAAATTGACATCGGACTAAATTGTGCACACCTTCTTGAAACTGTTAGCACAGATACGTATGAAGTCATATCAACCAAAATTTAAACTTTATGCTACATTTCCATCAAATGTGATTTTTGGGAACAATTCCTGCTGACTAAAATGAGATAATTAACCGACAAACGCATGTTTATGACCAAGAACAAGTTGAGACTGTATTCATACAATATCCAGTGCTATATATATAGGGTGAGTAAAAAAAAACGTTCCCAACTTTAATTTCCTATAACTCCTACAATACTCAACATAAATAATTGACACTTTGCATGGTGGTTCATCAGGATGTTGTAGATAAGTTTTATAAATATTATCTTGATAAACCAAACACTTTACAACTGACCAATTATGCTATATGGTGGGTAGAGTTGTACAATATCGGTAGAGTTCAAATTACTGTTAATCAAACTAACTTATATGCATGTTGTAACTACACACAATGGTCAATCGGCCCACGACTCCCTTCTACCACAGTACGCAGACGTTTCTTCCATGAAGAAATACTGCTTCTGATCTCAGCCAATGTCACTTTCTTCCAACATCTCTGAATCTCCGCTTTGAGCTAGGCTTCAGTGAACTTATCTTGTCGACGACTATACACTTTCTCACTAAGAGAATCCCACACATAGTAGTCTATTGGATTACAGTCCGGACTTTGTGGTGGTCACTCATCTCGTTTGATGAACTCTGGGGTAGTATGATACACATAAGATTGTGTTGACCTGCTGGTATGTGATGATGCACCATCCCGCTAGAACACATAGTCATCATTTGGGTACAGACGCCGACAGTCACGTAAAACAACCTCTCTAATAATGAAAGGTAGCTGTCATTGTTCACTGTCACCTTCTCCGTGTTGATAAAGTGAATATTCGTGTTTCCATGCCATGAAACACCGGACGAAACCATCGGCGTCTTGGAGAACCTACATGTGTCTTGGTAAATGCATGATGGGTGTAAAGTTTAATGTTGGCACTGACTGACACTGACATATATCATGCCGAGACCACAGCTTAGCCAGCAGGGAAAATCTGCTAGAGGCTTGCATCATTGATATTGTCAGTTCCAACCTGACATTTTGCATGATTATTCATGTGTACAGTATTCGGTCTATCGTGATCGAATTGATAGGAGTTATAAACAACATTCTGATCTATCAATATGTGAAATTGCAAATTTCTTCACAAAAAGGTGTCCGAGTTACAGGAACTTAAATCTGGGAACGTTTTTTTATGAATCACACGCGTATATGGCACTTTAAAAACGTTACCCCTTTCCCGTCGAATGCGGTGCCTGTGGATGGTGGATGACGTTTTGTATGGACACTTATCTGAATCGGTGCACCTGTACATTTGTGTTACAGGAGAAATGGGGCTATGTAATGTGTCACCACTGTAGCTCCTTACCGAATAACACATGCATGTAGCGCGATTATAAACGATCTATAGTGCTTGCTAGAAACGTGACATGTTCATTGATGGAATGGCGAATAGTGCAGGTCTTGATCAGTCCATGCGGATGCACAGGCTGATCTGGATCTACACTGCTCGCAAAATCCATAGGCCCCATTTCTCCAGCCGCCGCCGTATTTTCAATACACGTATATTGTATCTTTATGCGTGTATATAATACAGGGGCGTCGGAACAGGTCCGGCGACTGCCGGAATCAATCATTTTGACATATTTGTAATTCATGTATAAAAACAACGGAATGTTAACATTTTTCTGCATTTTTTCTCATTTTTCATCAAAAGTGTATGTTGTTACCACTCAGTTGAACCGTCTCGGCGAGTTACAGTTGCGTATCGGCGACATTTCCTGATAAAAAAAACCCATAGCGTTATTAGATGCGCATTGTCAAATTACAGACGTCGTTGCACGTTGCAGTTGCTTCGCGCCACTAGAGTGCAGCACGTTTGTAATTCTGATATAAATCACTAGTTTGCATTTTAGACTTAGATATATTAGATCTAACACGGCTCATACATCTGTAATGAGCATAATGGAAGGTTGCGTGTTTGAGAATACGTTTCAATGTAGAAACAAAAAGAGTCGTATCCACCGCCGGACCCGATAGGGTGAAAACGATAATTCGTCGCAGCAAACAGTACGATGATGGTGTTTACGTGGGTCTTGAGCAACTGCTGGAGAATGATGACGCCTGTGCAGTACAGTGTCACCGTAGTTGTGTGTCAACTTATACGTCATCGCACCACAGGAAGCGTAAATGGAAAGCCACCATGACAACAGAATCTCCATCTAAACCGAAATATCTAAGACGACCAGTGGAACGTCCATTCGTCTTTAAGCAGCATTGTGTGTTCTGTGGCAATCAATGCAATTTAAAAAAAAAACAACCAAAAATCCAAAGCGATAGAGACCGGCTTACCTAGTTCGGCAAGTACAGAAAGGACAAAGTGACCAATCACTTAGGGATGCAATATTAGCTAAATGTGACGAGCGCGGGCCCCCGAAATGAATGGGCGTTAGAAGTGCGCCTTCGCGTGGATGGTGCTATCAGTGATCTCCATGCCGCCGATTCACGCTACCACAAGGACTGTAAACCGAGTTTTATGTCGAGTGCTGTTAGGCAATCGCAAAAGACAGAGGCCGTTCCAATTGACCCGGCATTTGAACCTCTATTGAGTCTCTATTTGATTTGAGTCACGTTTGGAAGTCAGTAGTGCTGTTTGAAGCATACACAGATAAAGGTGGTCGTATTATGTATAAACGCCTCTTGTTGTCCCAATTGTCTGCTTGTTTCGCTGATGACATATTAACTCTCCATGTGTGGCGAGCACGGTAATGTTTAAGAGTACTCTTTACTCGTTACTCTAGTACCCGATGAAGACGATGCCATTGATTTGGCGATTTCAAAAATCAGTAAACGAGTTACCAAGAAAATAAAAGATCTATCATTGGAAAAGAACTACAATGCCCGGATAGACAAACATATAGCGGAAGAGTCTGTGAGCAACACGTTCCAAAACTTGCTCGCAGCCATATCTCCAAAGTTGTGTACCACTCTGCCTGCATTACTTATTGGTAATATAGTTGCGTAATTAGTCGACTAATTTGCAGACTGCTCTCGGTTTTCTGCGAAGAGATTCCAAGTCACTTGTGAAACAACTGAATAAGTTCCAGGTAACGTCCTCTTACGACGAAATACGGCGCTTCAAAAAGTCAGCTGCAGTAGCGCAAAACAAACTCCACGGACTGGTCGGCATTCATGATGCAAATGAAGGCTTGGTACAGGTGGTAGTTGACAACTTCGATGCTGATATTGAATCTCAAAATGGCAAACTGTCTACCCATTCACTTGCGCTTCTAGTAACAAAACCGGAGACAGTGCATGGAGATAGGGAAGCGTCAAATGGAACTTTTCCTCGCATATCCACGTCTGAAGTGGCAAATGAAATAGCTCACAATGTCAACATTGAACGGTATAAAGGCGGAAAGAAACCAGTAATGCCAGAAGCAGTTGCGAAGAAGACAGCTCTACCACTGAAATTGCTTGCACAAGCTGCTGTATCGCGGAAGACAACTCGGCAAATGAGTTAGACCTGACGTTTTTTAAAGACGTACATTCCGATGATAAATGTCCAGAGTTCAATGGCTTACAATACTCGGGTATCACGGGAACAAGATCACACACTGAAACCAGCGACGAAAGCGGCTTACCAGCTACTCGTAGATATGCCACCTGCGGATCCCGACACAGGCTCTAAGAACTGCCACTGGAACAGCATCCACTCCGAAACTTAGTTCTCTCCCTCCAACCACTGAAGCGTTTGTTGAAAATGTAAGAAGGGTACATTTGCACGTATGGAAAGAGGCATTGATATTACAGCCTGTCCAGCTTGATCCAGTTCGGTATGGTTGGATGAAAGATGATCAAACCAAATCCCTTTCACCTACTGTTGTACCCAGCAATGTTGATGTTGCGTCTGTAGATATTTTGCAGCTCATCAAGTGCTCGTGTGCAACAGACACCCCGTGCAACACTATGAAATGTCGGTGTAGCAAATCTAAGCTTGCATGCACTATATTGTGTGCATGTCGTGCAGCCAACTGCTGTAATGTTCTCACTAGTTCGGTGGAATCGGCTGTCGACATAGAAGTTGAATGAAGGAGACACAAGACGGTTGTTCACATTGAACAAACTATTGCCCGTGTAATGAAAGTTGAAATGCTCCTTGAACAACACTCAACTAACATACGACTATATGTAGCACTGTTAGGTGCACATGAAGACAATATGAACTAAAATTGCAATACAGTGAATCGCGATGGCTCGAAATGCAACAGGACCGCACATTTTGTTCGAGTGATCGCATCTTTCGAGCCATCGCATCTTTCGATTTTGTTATATTTGCCGACTACTGTACCCGTCGGATTTAGGAAATAAAGAAAGCACAATAGAATGTATCCATGTTTTAGATGATTATAATATTTATTCGCAGATTAGTTATCATGCAAAATTAAATAAACTACAAGTATTTACAAAACTGTCTTTATTTCAATTATTATCAAAGTCGAAAAGGAGAAAAGGTCCAGTATTCAATATAAATAGCGGCGCACTATCATCATGATCATTAATGCAGCAGGTGGTTGTGACGTCACTCGAAACAGTGGTATTTTCAATGGGCGTTTTTCGTTGTAACACCCGGGTAGCCTCTCGAATAACACGAATTAAAACGAAAAACGACCAATGACTTACGACAGATTCTATTAAATACTCCGAGTGGACGAAACCCAGAATATTTAATAAATCGCCGTATGCCGTTGAGCTGTTATGGGATACAAAACAACAACAACAAATTAAGAATACAATAACTTTTATTTCACTTGAAAAGAAATCACATTTCACAGACAGCTAGAGCGCGGCTCGGCCTTTGATCGTAATAAGTCGGACGCGGGGGTGTGACAATTAGCCAAACACAAACTTCGACATCAATTTCGAGTAATCGTATAGCAAAATAGCGAGAAATGTGCCCGCGGGACTTGAAAATACATTAAACATATAGGGAACATTATCGGGACCGCGACGCCATTTTGAGCGAGCCCGACATTACGAGCCATCGCATTTCGAGCCATCGCGATTTCACTGTATATAGAAATAAGGCCCCACAGAATGGAACTGTTACAAAACTAAGATACAAGATGATACACCACCAGCATATCAATGATGGATTGAAATACCTCAGCTGTGGTCACGGTGGTGGTTTGATGTAGTTCGCGTATATTTCATAGAAATCCTGTTGGTATTAATTTTGTGTTCTGTGAAGCTTCCGTTGTTTTCTCATTTATGTCTGCTGTTGTTCCTGCTATCATTTGGGGAGCATATAGCTATGGTTGTGTTGGGTATCTCGACGCACATGCCTTGATGAATACGTTGCCGTCACCGTATCACGTTTTCTTACATAAGCCATATTGTATTACATCTACAAATATATTGCGAAATAACTATATTTGGACGGCCATCTTGGATTTATGCACATGAGTCCATATGTCATTTACATCATAAAAATACCCAACGATTAACTTGTGCCCAATAACCGCGTTACAAAGTTTGAACATTCGTAAATATGCCATGTAAGTGCAAATATATGGAATAATATTGAAATTTGGCGGCCATCTTGGATGTATGCAAATGAGTCAATATGTCATTTACATCAGAAAAGTACCCAAACGATTACTTGTGCCCAATAACCGCTTTACAAAGTTTGAAAATTCGCAAATATGCCATGTAAGTGCAAATATATGGTATGGTATTGAAATTTGGTGGCCATCTTGGAGTTATGCAAATATCTCAAATTGCTCAAGGATGCCAGCGTGGCATCACTCAGATTCTAAATGTGGATGGTCTATATAGACATATAAAATCACCAATAAAAAAAACTATGTTATTCAAAACAAGGTTAAGCCCATGACAAGTTTCATGACGGATGGTACAAAACAATCTTTTGAAAAGTTGATTTACATAATTGATGAATTTAGTAAAATATCGGGCCTCAAGCTTAACACAAAAAAATCTACTATATTAAGAGTGGGTGCATTAAAAAATACAAATATTATTTTCTGCCCTGACAAGAATTTCAATTGGACTTCAAATAGTGCAAAAACATTAGGAACTAGATTTGTCAGTAAGCGGGGGTTAGGGGGATTACGGACCCCCCCCCCCCCCCCCCCCGCCTCGTCAGCCCTGACCTAGAATGAATTAGGCTTAACGAAGGTAAACATACATTCCAGCTCGCATACTATCATTTTCAGAGAAAAGACTATGTCAGCACATATGGAGAGTGCGTGCGATGGTGGTTCCAGTTGAAAAAAGCAAACTAGACATTCTAAGTCTGTGACCTTGACCCCTGGCATAACGGGGGTCGTAGGTTTGTTGCAGAATGATGTACGAGTGTCAGAGAAGGGCCGGGTAAAATATCACTGCATTCCGCAAAGGGAAAGAGAAGTTATAAGGAAATTTACATTTGTTAAGTTTTAGTTTTTTTCTGTGATCTTGAGCCCTGGCATAAATGGGGGTCGTAGATTTGTTGCAGAATGATGTATGAGTGTCAGAGAAGGGGCGGGTAAAATATGAAAGATTTCCGCAAAGGGAAAGAGAAGTTAAAAGAAATTTACAATTGTTAAGTTTTGTGACGGACGGAAACACGGAAACACGGACGGACGAACGGACGGACGGACAAGCTGACTCCAGTATACCCCCCACAACTTCGTTGCGGGGGGTATAACTAGATTGGTCAGTATTACAGCGAGGCTTACGGAATACCCATATGTGGGCCCAGGTACCCCTAAATATGTAAAAGGTTTCCAAGTGTGTGGGCTTGTGACCTTGACTCTGGGCTTAGCGGGGGCAGCACGAACGTGATTTTGTTACAGGGTGGTAGAGGTCCATTGGAGCAATGCATGTGTGAAATGTGAAGCAGATCCGAGCAAGCAAATAGAAGTAATAACCGATTTCTCTGATGTTAAGTTTTGTAAGAGACAAACTATGTGACCTTGACCTCGAGACCAGCGGGGATTTGTCACAGCATGATAGTAGAGCCTTAGAGGAATGCATGCATGAAATATTAAGAATTTTCGATGAAAGAAATAGAAATTATAATATATTTCTCTGATGTTAAGTTTTGTAAAGAGACTAATGTAAGTATGTGTTTGACCTTGGGATCAGCGGGGGTTGGATGGTCGTAGATTTGTCACAGCATGATAGTACAACCTTAGATGAATGCACGAATGAAATATTAAGAATTGTCAACAAAGGAAATAGGAGTTATAACTTATTTCTCTGATGTTA
This sequence comes from Conchocele bisecta, assembly GCA_029237695.1. Taxonomy (NCBI): domain Eukaryota; kingdom Metazoa; phylum Mollusca; class Bivalvia; order Lucinida; family Thyasiridae; genus Conchocele; species Conchocele bisecta. Next base: position 27,280,481 of record CM055275.1, on the reverse strand, counting down.
AGTTTTGTAAAGAGACCAAGTATTTGACCTTGACCTTGACCTTGGGATCAGCGGGGGTTGGACAGTTGTGGATTTGGCACAGCATGGTAGTAGAGCCTTACAGGAATGCATGTGTGAAATATTAAGCATTTTAGATGAACGAAATAGAAGCTACCGGTATAACATATTTCTCTGATGTTAAGTTTTGTAAAGAGACTAAGTATTTGACCTTGATATTGGGATCAGCGGGGGTTGGACGGTCGTGGATATAGCACAGCATGGTAGTAGACCCTTACAGGAATGCATGTGTGAAATATTAAGCATTTTGATGAAGGAAATAGAAGTTATAGCAATATTTCTCTGATGTTAAGTTTAGTGACGGACACACACACACACACACGGACGGACGGACGGACGGACGGACTAACATTTTGGGTTTATGGGCTATTTGTTCTTTAACAGATCAAAGGAATAGCCCCTAAACTACAAAAGGCTTAGGGGCTATACGGAATAAGTCTATTGTATTATATTGTCTTAGGCTCCTCCCCCTAGCCCCTAAACCCCCAATGTTTGCCCGGACGGACAACCCGACTCCAGTATACCTCCTCACAACTCGTAATGAATTCCAACGTTCAATTTACCCTTCACATCCTCCCACCTGTCACCCAACCAGAGCTCCAGTATAATTATTTTAGCTGAATACGAATTGATTATCAAAAATACGCAATGATTTTGAAATTAGGGGGTGTAGTAAGCTTTAGACACAAAGCTTATCTGGAGCTCTGCGCCCTACATACTGTCTGGTTACTGTCTTGCAATTTTCCGAAGAATCTCTTGACCACATCCAACAGTAGCCGCGATACTTTTGACCTACTACCTCCCTACCCACTTCCCAACAACCCCGCCACCCCTCCATGCACGTCTACCTGTGTTTCAGTTTGTTTGTTTTTTGGGGTTTAACGGCCTATCAACAGCTAAGGTCATTTAAGGCCGGGTCAATGGGTTTAATACTAATTCCCATATATTATCTGTACAAGTACATGTACATGTCAGGTCCTCGCCACACAGAATCACTTGGCCCACTCCTAAAAGCAGTAGGATCAGTAATACTCTTACAGCTTTTATAATGGGAAATAACCCAAATCAACTCCCAGGTAACAAAAGAGCCAAAGATAAAAACGTACCTGAGGGTGAAACCAGGCAAATCGTGATTGCTATAAGGAGGAACTCCTACTGTTAATTTATGTCGTTGTGTTCACCCGACCAACCACCCACCAGGATGCATCAAACACATACAAACACAATTGTGTAAGATAAACTGTGTATTAATTCAAGCCTGTAGGTATACATGTATAATATACTAAATATTTCTTGTATAAAATATAATTTCATGGCTATGGAATTACATGTAAAATGATCGAAATTGGCACCGGATTCCCGTTCAGAAAAAACAATATACATTAGCTTGTTCAGTGAGACAAAAAAGTGCACCAGGCCGGGACTCGAACCCGGTGACCGCTGGTTTGCCGTACCATCGCTCTACCAACTGAGCTAACTGGGCACGAATACACACTTCCTCCCCATAGTGAGTTACATACCGTGACAAGTTAAATGCTGAAGAAATTGTAAAACACATTTTCGTCAAGTAACCCGCGCAAAAAATTTGCACCCGTTACTAGACGAAAAATGTTATGCCATCTAAGTAGAACTGAGTGGCATCTCACCAGGAAACCGGTGCATTTTTCAACATGACACAATTTAACCAGGATATTAAAATGAACCGGCTAACTATGTGCAACCTAATACATGTACCAGAAACACAAATATTCACGTTTCTAGTATAAGATTGTGTAGTATAAACCACAATATCGATTGTCATTGTAATCCATAGATTAAACTACTGTCTGTTCCACGTTTTGCTGCCGACAAACTTTTGGCTATTAAACACAATAAAACTACAAAATATGTAAATGTAGGTACTTTTTCATCAATAATAAAAAAGTCACCCTCCCCAAATTTTTTTATTTGATAAATTCCAACAAACATTGATTTTATTGCGAAAAAAATATTTTCCTATGGGAATTTAACATGGGGCAAAAAGGGCTGCAGGGTGACGACGGTAATTTTTTTTTTAAAAATTGGAAATTGGTTCACAATTTTTAGCCCCATGTTCAATGTACAAAAATTGGGGAGGGTGACTATTTTAGGCAAAATTTCGTCGGCAGCAAAACGTGGAACAGACAGTATACATTATGTTTGTAAAACATGGATATGCCCCCTGTGGCATACTGAGGCCCATTTAACTAAACTTCATACGACTAAAATGTTTGTAAGTGAAAATTTAGGATCATCTGTAAATTCGAATTGATGGATTTACATTTCTTGAGCATAGGCTGCAAAGAAAACAGTGTTAATGTGGAATTCATAATTTTGCACTTACAAACATTTTAGTCTTACAAAGTTTAGTGAAACAGGCCCCTGGACTCTAACTGGAGAAACCCTTACAAACTTTTCGACGTCAACAGGGGTGTAGCTAGTATGTTTTAGGAGGCATAATTATCAAATTCTAAGTCGAAAAGGGGGAGATAATCCATGACCCGGGGGTCAAATCAAAAATCGAAATAAACATTGTGCATCTAGTCATCATAAGAAAGCTACATACCAAGTTTCAGGTCTGTATGTAGTACAGTTTAAAAGTTTAATGACTTACAAGGGCGGTGACGGACAAACGGAAGGACGGGACGGACGGACAAGGGCAAACACTAAATACGGACCACTATATCATGCCGACCACTATATCACGCCGACCACTATCTATATCACGTCGACCACTATCTATATCACGCCGACCACTATCTATATCACGCCGACCACTATCTATATTACGCTGACCACAAGCGGGTGTGATAATATAATACTGGTGTAATAAACATGCAAAACATGTTAGGAACAAAACTTATATTTAATCATTGGCTAGCATAAACGTTACCTGATAAATAGAATACCAGTGTTGTTTAATATCAAGTTTATCACGCTCGGATACGGCAGGAATTCCTCGGCAAGCCTCGGAATTCCTACATCCTAAATCTGTGACCCTAAAACACGCCAGATTCCATTAAACCGTTTAAAAACTACAGACTTCTTTAGTAGTGTGCAAACAGTAACCTTTCAACACTACAGACCTGTATAGTGATATTGGCAAACAGTGTAGATCGTAACAAGCCGTCTCATCAGGATCTGCACTTTTTGCAAGTAATTTTCATATTTTTATTAGAAAAAAAACCCACCCCCTTATTAATGCACTAGTCTGAAAATCATTTTGTGACAATTTGATTGGTCCTTAAATTAGCATATCAGTCCCTGCCAGTAATTTAGGGGTGAAAGGGTTAATGTCTACATTGACACATGCACCAATTGGTGTTTAACGTCCTATCAACAGCTAAGGTCATTTAAGACCGGGCCAACGGGTTCGATCCCATATGCAACTTGCTGAATTGGGGCGAAAACCCGACCTGGCGTCAGGTACATACCTCACCGGTCACTTGGCCCCTTCCCCAAAAAGTAATAGGATTAGGACACATACAGTGGAACCTCTCTAAACGGACAAGAAACATGTCATCATAATTTTGATGGGTTTCTTCGTCATTTATCTCAAGTGATAATGCATGTTCGTGATCGCATAGCACACAACTATGGCTCAGAATAATCAAATGCCTGATTTACAGTGAAACCTCGCTGAACCGGACACCCCAGGGACGTCCCAGTGTGTCAGGATTTGCAAGGTTCCACTGTACAAGAATACTAATGACGTACGCGAGGGTCAACCAAGGATCTGAACCGTTTCAGCAATGAGGAAGAACAATATTTTGAAAGATTATCGAGACCAAAACTGAATAGGGTTTAAAATGGATGCACACTATCAAGGTGCATGATCACGTGGTTACAACAACAACAACAACAATGGCTGAAAGTGTTGAAAGCGAGCCCATTCCAAAGTAAGCATTACTTGATATTTTCGTTAATATGCAACGGATTTTGATGAAATATGGCACAGCAAATGCGTCTTCATGAGCTGCATTTGGTGGTCCCTGGAGTTCGGCACATACGTATGTCGTTTTTGAGAAGAATCAAGTTCCGTGTCTACCGAGACCACCAAATACGGCTTAACAAGACGCGTTTGATGCGCCATATTTCATTAAAATCCGTTACATAATAAGGACAAAATAAAATACGTATTTTGAATCGGAGGGCTTCTGGAAGTTTCAGTACTTGTTGTTGTTGTTGTATCCTTGTGATCATACAAGACTATGCAACGTCATACAAGAAGGCGTTGCTATTACTGCGACAAAACGACGCTAAAACCCTTGAGGAGTAAAAGAAAACCGTTTTTTCAACCCTTTCACCCCTAAGAAACTGGAATGGATTTGGATATGTTAATTTTGCAACCAATACAACAATCGTAACACAATGATTTTCAGAGCAAGTGAGCACAGGCTCACGGATACCCCCGGCCTCAGCCCGGAGACTGGACCGACACATAAAGACTTTAACACAAATCTTACAGACAGATGAACGGACGGATGGACGAAAACTATACTTTTATGCCTGGGGTATAACGAGTCACATTTATGAAAAGTGGGCGGGGTGCTTTTTTTCCTCAAAAATATGAAAATTACTTTCAAAAAGTGCAGATCCTGATGAGACGGCTCGCCACGATCTACACTGTTTGCCAATCCCACTATACAGGTCTGTAGTGTTGAAAGGTTGAATATCTAAAAATGGACTTTGAAACTTAAATGTTTTAATCTCAAGATTATAAATTATAAATTCTAATGCACCGAAAATAGAAAGCACAGCATATCAAATCTCCGTTTTACCAGTCTGCCATATTGACCTGCACAACCCAAAGCGGAAAAGACAATCAACCAACGACTGACAAACGTGACTTCAGGGTGGTGTCCCAAACATATTACCCCACCCGCCCAAAATACAGAAGAATTTATTAAAATGCTCAAATGCAAACTCAATATGCCAGTACCAGCCTATAACTTTACGAATTCCAGTGTGCACATACATGACTATACATAATAAACTGTACTGCAGATGGGTAATTACCTGAATTAGGCGTAACTCCAGGGAAATCCTAGGCCTGTTCACACAAGTTGTTGACATTTCCATTGTAAAAATCACAAGAACCCAATGTAGAAATGTTGGGATTTCTTTAAATGAATAAAAGCAAATAACTGTTGCAACTACACATATAAAAGCAATACAATTGTTAAAATAAGCATTAGAGTTGAATAAATGTATATATGTCTTAGAGAAAAAATCCCGTTACTTTCAATTTGAAATGGGATATATTCTTCGGCGGAGTTACATTTCTTCAAATTCATTTGGTGCGAGGCGGCTATCGATGACGACAACAAACTGCCGACGAATTGAAAAATATCACTGTTCGTGATATGCTACGACGTTGCAGAAAGCGGGGAGCACACTAGGTATTAAAAGCATTAGAATGGGGATAATCATGCTTCGTTTTTCGATTTGGAGCGGTATGTGCGAGGTTTTATGGTCTGAGAATCAGTTTAACGGCTCCGCTAACGCGTCGCTGTAAAACTGATTCACAGACCATAAAACCTCCCACATACCGCTCCAAATTGTAAAACAAAGCACGGTTATCCCCTAAATTTTATTATATATATTATGGCACAGTAGATTATAATGTACATATTTACAGTTATCTAATCAATTAAGGCACAGTGAGTTTTGGGATTTGTGACCAGTGTAGCTCCTGATCACATAGCACACATATTGTTTGCTAGAGGCATGACGGCGTTTCATTAATGGAATGGCGAGCAGTATGGATCCTGATCAAACTAGATCAACACTGGTCGCAAAACCCATAAGCCCCATTTCTCCAGTCACAGCCACAAATAATGGGTGTAACCAGATTCAACACTCATGTACCAGGAAGCTAACTACTGTCTGTTCCACGTTTTGCTGCCGACAAACGTTTGGCTATTAAACACATTAAATATAAAAAATATTTAAAAGTAAGTACAAATATTTGATGAAATTCCATTCAGCCCTGAAATCAGAATAATCCTGATCTGATGCCAGGTTATCGCCACACCAGAATCACTTGGCCCCCTCCTAAAAGCGGTTGGATCAGTAATAATCTTACTACTTTTATAATGGGCAATAAGCCAATTCAACTCCCAGGTAACAAAAGAGATTAAAACTTACCTGAGGGCCAAACCAGGCAAATCATGATTTCTATAAGGAGGAACCCCTACCGTTAATTTACGCCGTCGCGTTCTGAAGTACTGTCAAACAATGTTTTTATTGAGAAATAAGGAAAGATATAAAAGCAACAGCAGACGACAAGTGTTGTGTGTAGCAGTCTAAGGGTTAAACACATTAAATGTAAAACATATTTAAATGTAAGCACTTTTTACTAAGAAAACAAGTTTTTAAAATCGGTCCACAAATTCCAAAATCATTTGAAACTAGAAAATGTGATCTGTCGATGCACTTAGGGTCCCTATAGGTGATTTGAGAAAATCTTACAAAAGCATCTAAAAACTAGAAATGGACGCTTGTCGACAAGCGCATGTGTATCCCCCTCCCCAGATACACAAGTAGTTTGAAAAAAGGGTGTTCGAGTTATGCTCCGGAGACAAAATCAGTGACGGAAAAACAAAGGGAGATAACTAAAATATTAGTGACGCAAGAGTTGTCATTCTTGCGCGACACACCTTTAGGGTCGTGGTCTATGCATGTGTGAAGTTTCATGAAAATATTCCAAAGGGTGTTCGAGTTCAGACACGAAATCAGTACACAAAACAACAAAGGGAGATAACTAAGAAATTAAGGACGCAAGAGTTGTCATTCTTACGTGCGACACACCCTTTGGGTCGTCTTCTATGCATGTGTGAAGTTTAATAAACTAAAAAACAAATGTGTTCATAGAACACGGATGTCCCACATATCGCTTTGATAATAAATGAGGCCAAATTCCAAGTCAAAATTTTCTTTTACCCGTAGCGTTATTAAGTTTTTGAAAGCACCAAATAGTGACCTTGACCCTGGGCTGGCTGGGGCAGGACGAACGTGGATTTGGCACAGGGAGGTAGAGGACCATTAGAGCAATGCCATATATGAAATATGAAGCTGATCCGTGAAAGAAAACAGAAATTATAGATATTTACCGGAGCGTTAAAGTTTTTGAAGCACTAAGTATGTGATCTTAACTCTGGGCTTGGCGGGGGCAGGACGAACGTGGATTTGGCACAGGGCGGTAGTTAGGACCATTTAGAGCAACGCGTATATGAAATATGAAGTTGATCCGTGAATGGAAAGAAAAATTATAAGATATTTACCTGAGCGTTAAAGTTTTTGAAGCACCAAGTATGTGACCTTGACCCTGGGCTTGGCGGGGGCAGGACGAACGTGGATTTGGCATAGGGCAGTAGAGGACCATTAGAGCAATGCGTATATGAAATATGAAGATGATCCATGAAAGAAAACAGAAATTATAAGATATTTACCCGAGCGTTAAAGTTTTTGAAGCACTAAGTATGTGACCTTGACCCTGGGCTTGGCGGGGGCAGGACGAACGTGGATTTGGCACAGGGTGGTAGAGGACCATTAGATCAATGCGTATATGAAATATGAAGCTGATCCGTGAAAGAAAACCGAAATTATAAGATATTTACCCGAGCGTTAAAGTTTTTGAAGCACCAAGTATGTAACCTTGACCCTGGGCTTGGCGGGGGTAGGACGAACGTCGATTTGGCACAGGGCGGTAGAGGACCATTAGAGCAATGTGTATATGAAATATGAAACTGATCCGTGAAAGAAAACAGAAATTATAAGATATTTACCTGAGCGTTAAAGTTTTTTAGAAGCACCAAGTATGTGACCTTGACCCTGGGCTTGGCGGGGGGGGGGGGGGGGGGGAGGACACAAACGTGGATTTGGCACAGGGCGGTAGTGAACCATCAGAGCAATGTGTATATGAAATATGAAGCAGATCGGTCGAAGGATGAAGAAATTATGAGACATTTACCCGAGTGTTAAAGTTTTGTGACGGACGGACGGACGGACGGACGGACGGGAGGACAGGACGCACGTTCCTACGAATGAATACTTGTTGGGTTTTTACTCTATAAAAATACCCAACAAGAGTACCCAACACTATCCTAACCCTACCCAATAAGATCCCCGTACGCTTACAACAAGTACCCATTCGTGTGTGCGGACGGACGGACGGACGGGCAAGGGTAACACTAGATGCCCTCCCCACTATCGTGGTGGGGCATAAAAATATTCCAAAGGGTGTTCGAGTTATGCTCTGGATACAAAATTAGAGCATGAAACAACAAAGGGAGATAAGTAAACAAGAATTCCGCGGAATCAAATGCCTTGCCTTGTCCCGCCTTGACCTCGAGCCTGGGCCCGAAAGCAATTTTCACTGGCCCGAACATATTATACAATTATTGACTAGCGAGCCATGGAATATCAGATTATATTCTATGGCTCACTAGTCAATAATTGTTTTATTATATGATAATAGTCTGTATATAGCACTTACGACCTTATGCTACTAGGCAAAAATTTAAAAAGAATTTGAAGAAAAAAAAAGAAAATGGAAAAAAAAAGTTTAAAAATTAAAAATAATGCTTGCTACTGGAGCCCAGAATTTTTTTTTAATAGTCCTATATTTATCTACATATATCTGCACAGGTCCACATAATGCCACAATATTTTCAACACAGTTTACGGAAATGTAATATACAATGTAGTAATTTACCTGTATAAATTACCTGTGGTCAGAGTGGTCAAGACTGGACATTTGCACATGCTAGCACATGCACAGGTGAATGGTTCTCCCAGTCTCTATTGTTCAACCGGAGAAGGCTATTGTTCTCTCTACAGGTAAGGTGTACAGAGCACACGAGAAAACGGGTCTTCATGCATTATTGTCCAGTTTGTAGAGTGCGCAAAACAAAAAAGGGAGATAACTCACAAATTAGCTACGCAAGAGTTGTCATTCGTGTGCGACACACCTCCAGGGTCGTGGTCTATGCATGTGTGAAGTTTCATGAAAATATTCCAAAGGGTGGTCGAATTATGCTCCGGACACGAAATCAGTGCGCAAAACAAAAAAGGGAGATAACTAAAAAATTAGCTATGCAACAGTTGTCATTCTTGTGCGCGACACACCTCCGGGTCGTGGTCTATGCATGTGTGAAGTTTCATGAAAATATTCCAAAGGGTGTTCGAGTTATGCTCCGGACAAGAAGTGTCTGCGGCGGACGCGGCCCGTTGTCAAATCCATAGTATCCCCCGACGGAGTCCGGGGGATACAATAAACGTACAGAGACAGGGTGAAACCTGTAGGTCACCGTCGGATCTCGGCGGGGCCATAAAAAAACATTTTTACATCCCATGTTAACTTCTCATAGTCATTTGACCTTGACATAGGGGCACAGGGGCCGCATGAGTGGGACACAGAATGAATATATGGATGATGACTAATAAGCATATGAAGTTTCAAGTCAATGTGACTTAGGACTGCAGAGATATAAGGTATTTAAAAACTTTAATGCAGATTTCGGACGGACGGACGCACGGACGTTCCTACAAATGGATACTTATGTGGCTAACCCGAACCTTTTCCTTTGTTCATCCCTATTGTTCTGTAGCCACATAAACCCATTTTTAGCCACATAAAATCACTGAACAATAGAATATTACATAACCTATTGTTCTCCTAGCCATATATATATCTATTTGAAAGCTCGGATGGACGGATGGACGGATGGACGGACAGACGTATGCACTGACACCCGGACGTCATTGTGATCATTATGTCTCGCTTTCCGCAAGCGGGATCAACAAAAACTACTTACATGTAAATATTTTTTTTAATTTAATGTGTTTAACATGTTTAATAGCCAAACGTTCGTCGGCAGCAAAATGTGGAACAAGTGAGTTCGACTACGGCTTCCAATGTTGCATCACACTAAATTTTCACTTCATACATTCCAACGGTTTTGTCGTGTCAACATCAACATCCTTCATTGCTTGCTTCAGCACACGGAATGTTGCCTTAGAACCATAGTGCTTTCGCCATGAAAACAGAATTGCCGTTGTCTGCTGGACAACAAACTCAAAATCCAACTGGAATTGGTCGATTTCACATTGCAGTACTCCCAACTGCAGCCCCAATTGTTGGTACTCTTTGCCGATGTACCTTGCGATATGAGAAACCTGTTTGTCAGTGGGAATTTCCTCAAGTGGGTCATCCCTGCAACGTAGCAACTTCATACATTCCAACGGCTGTGTCGTGTCAATATGAACATTCATCATTGCTTCCTTCAGCTCACGGAATGTTGCCTTAGAACCATTGTTCTTTCGCCATGAAAACAGAATTGCTGTTGTCCGGTCGAAATCTTTCTTAAATTTCAAATAAAAAGATTCCATTTCACATCGGTATAATCCCAACAACAGCCCCAATTGAAAGTACTCTTTGCCGATGTACGTCGCAATATGAGAAACCTGTGTGTCGGTAGGAACTTTCTCAAGTAGGTCCTGGTCGTCATGCGTCGTGTTATTAGAAAGCTTTTGGTCATTGAGAACTTCCTCGAGTGGCTCCTGGTACCAACAACATAGCAACTGATAGCATGTCACCCGATGGCTGTCGGCATGCTTGTGGCAGATTACCTCGTTGTCCTCGAATTGTTGCTGTTGCAACTTCTTGACGCTAAGCAGCGCATTAATGTTGTCCAGATCATCTGTTTCAGTACATTTAATCCATAGTTCCAGGTCAGACAACTGCATGAGACTTAAGCCCTTGCTAATCCTCTGCAACGCCTGTAATATGAAATCCTTGACCTCCATGCAGACGTTGGTAGCAGGAGATTTCATGCTATAGTTGCTCACCCACAGCTGAATGACGCAATCGCGGAAATAGAGCTTCATTCGATTGAAGTCATCTAAATCAAAGCATCCGTAACCGCAGTAAATAAGATTAGTTTGATCTTGTTTCGAGATTTGCCAGCGCGTTATACACGCTGCAATCAGACGCTGGAAAATTCCGACAGGAAGAAAGCCGTCTGCCGTCTTTATACACAGCACGGACGTACTGACGCAGTCGGACTTATTATAGACGACAGTCGGAGGTTTCTTGAGCATACATGGGACTAAATGGTGCTGGGTGTCAGAGCCGCTGTGACATGGAACTATTATGTTAAGTTTTTCCATTAGCAGGATTAGGTGGTCGTGGTGGTCCCAGAAACTCTGATTCTCGTCTTGCTTCCATACCGCCTCTACAAGTGATATTCATTCGTGTTACTTACAGAGCTCCAGATAAGGCTCGTAATTTGCGTATTTTACGCACTTATTTTAGCAGAATACGCATTGTCATTGATTATCAAAAGTGGGAGTACAAAATACTCACAGCAATGTGAAAATACTCATTGATTTGCAAATTGAGTGGCGAAAATACTGTTAAAAAGTTTAAAATTTACTTAGTTGAGCTGCAAAAAGCAAAAACAAATTGCTTTTTGCAGCTGAAATAAGTGATTTTTAAAATTTGTTTATTTTGGTCATTTGTTCCCTATTTAATAAGGATAATAAGGAACAAAATAAATAATACATTTGTAAAAGTAAAATACGCATTGAATTTGAACTATTTTAAATAAGACACGCCATGGGATTTTGTACCTTTGGACATCTGCGTAATTTCATGAAATACGTTTACAAAATTTTCAATATATTCTAAAGTACGGTACTGCCGAAGCAAGATTTAGGTGAAAAATAGCAGACGACAAAATTGAATTCAGCAGTGTAAGGGTTAAATAAGACTTTGATACCTTCGGACATCTGCGTAATTTCATGAAACACGTTTAAAAGATTTACAATCTTTTCCGTAAATGGCGTCAAAAGTTGACAAATTATATTCCGCATGTACTCTGAACATTTTGTCAACTTTCGACATTATTTATGAAAAATATTGAAATTTTTGTAAACGTATTTAATGAAATTACGGTACACAGATGTACGAAGGTACAAAATCACATGGTGTGTCTCAAATGTGACGGTGACTGGAGAAATGGGGCTTATGAGATTCATGACCAGCGTAGATCCTGATCAAATAGTACACATTGCTTGTCAGATTAGAACCATGACGGATGTTTCATGGATGGAATGGCAAACAGCGTAGATCCTGATCAAATAACACACTTCTGTGGTCTGATAACGATCTACATTGCTTGTCAGATTAGAACCATGACGGATGTTTCATGGATTGAATGGCAAACAGTGTAGATCCTGATCAAATAACACACTTCTGTGGTCTGATAACGATCTACATTGCTTGTCAGATTAGAACCATGACGGGTGTTTCATGGATGGAATGACAAACAGCGTAGATCCTGATCAAATAGCACACTTCTGTGGTCTGATAACGATCTACATTGCTTGTCAGATTAGAACCATGACGGGTGTTTCATGGATGGAATGACAAACAGCGTAGATCCTGATCAAATAGCACACTTCTGTGGTCTGATAACGATCTACATTGCTTGTCAGATTAGAACCATGACGGGTGTTTCATGGATGGAATGGCAAACAGCATAGATCCTGATCAAATAACACACTTCTGTGGCCTGATAACGATCTACATTGCTGGTCAGATTAGAACCATGACGGGTGTTTCATGAATTGAATGGCAAACAGTGAAGATCCTGTGCAGATTTAATGCGGTATAAACGTTTCAAGTTATCACATGGAAGCAAAAGAATTGCGCAATAAACAGTCCATTATAACATTTATGACCTTGAGGGATTAAATTCCAAATCAAGCAGGATTCTTCGCAGGGCCGATATGAATGTGAAGGTACCGTAGGTAATGTTATCGCAGGGAAACAAAAGAATAACCAATCTATTGTTGGCACTCGTGAGTCGTGACCTTGAGGGATTGACGTCCACATCAAACAGGATTCTTCCCAGGGCTGATATGAATGTACATATGAAGTATCATGAAGGTGGGTAATATTATCGCAGGGAAACAAAAGAATAACCAATTTAATTTTGGCACTCATGACCTTGACGTTGAGGGGTTGACGTCCACATCAAACAGGATTCTTCCCATGGCTGACATGAATATGTATGTGAAGTATCATGAAAGTTAGTAATGTTATTGCACAGAAACAAAAGAATAGCAATTTTTGGCACTTTTGACCTTGAAGTATTGTGAAGGTCGTATGCACAGTAGTGGTGTTATAGCGTACCGATGAGGCATGGCCGGAGGATTCCGTAGTGATTCAACTCCTTCCATTGGTCCCGTATCGCCGACCGCTTAGAGCAGAATTGTTTCGCCGTGATGAGTGACTTGAGGCAGTCGACAAGCCACTGGGGGTCAAGGACAACGGAGCCACGGAGACCAGGGTCACTGCAAACGTCAAATGTGTCGGTGACTGAATAGAGGATTTTACATGAATGATAATTTAGCACTTAGAAAGCAGGAACCGAAAATTGTCGTCTGCACTTGTTTCATATTTTATTGTTTCCTTCAATAATAAAAACATGGCTTGGCAGCATATTAGAATAATTTCCATTCGATACAATTCAAACAAGAGTGCCGAAGGTCACAATATTCGCCCGTCGAGGCAAGGCCAGTCAAGAAGGGGACATAACTCATCTTGACGTGATAAACATGTAAACAAAAATTGGTTGCGATCCGTCAAGTAAAACTCGACTTATTGAGTGGACAAGGATACGGAGTCCGAAAATTAAAAATGGCGGCCAAGGGGAGATAAGTCATCAGAAATCAAAATCAATAGGCTTCTTCGTCTTGCCGTGATAAACATGTATACCAAATTTGGTTATGATCGGTCAAGTAAAACTTTAGTTATTGCGTGGAGTAGGATACAGAGTGCGAAAATTAAAAGTGGCCGCCAACGGGAGATAAGTCATCAGAAATTTTTCAAAATCAATAGGCTTCTTTATCTTGCCATGATAAAGATGTACACCGAATTTCGTTTCGATCGGTGAGAACTTGAGCTATTGCGTGGACAAGGATACAGAGTGCGAAAATTAAAAATAGCCACCAAGGGGAGATAAGAGATGCCAAATTTGTCAAAATCAATAGCCTTCTTTGTCTTGCCGTGATAAACATGTATACCGAATTTGATTTCGATCGGTGAAGTAGAACTGGAGTTATTGCGTGGACAAGGGTACAGAGTGCGAAAATTAAAAATGGCCGCCAAGGGGAGATAAGATAAGAGATAATAATTTTTTTGAAAATCAATAGGCTTCTTCGGCGTGCCGTGATAAACATGTATACCAAATTTGGTTACAATCCGTCGAGTAGAACTCTAGTTATTGCGTGGACAAACTGTGCCTGCCCGCCCATACAAGATGAATACATAATATGTCCCATTTTTACAAACGGGCGTATAAAAAGCTGCCAAAGCATGTTTTTGGTAAGATTAAGAAGCATGGAGAATAAACTACATGGCCACAGCCTGCATGTCACGCCTGACGAGGCTTTGATAGTATACCGAACAAGAAAATGTGGCCTGTCGGCACACGAATGCCCCCGGCGGCAGATTGAAGAAACTATGGCAAAGTTAATAATAAATTTTAATGTGAGAAAAAGTTCAAAGTTGTGAAGGTAAAAAGGTCATGGTCATATTAAAGATGCATGCTCACTCAGTAGGCACAACATGTTCTTTATAGGAATTAAATAAGTGTATAATTGTGCCACTATTCCACCAGTTCTAAAGATTACAAATGACCGCTATACAGGTATAATCATTTAGTAATATTTATTTTACTGATAGTGACACGCATTGGTATCAGGCTATTTTCATATGCAAATGAGGCATGGTATTTTTTAATGATTTATACTAATTGAATGCGTCAACTGAACAAATAATATTTTCGACAGATTATAAAGTATGATATTTGCACATCAAAAATAAATACAGAGTTTTAAATATTAATGTACGTTTAAATTTTAAGGAAACACGGTTATCGCCCCTGATATCAGTGTGGAAAGTTACATCTGATATAAAATGTATAATAATGCCAATCAATACGTGGGGTAATGGTGAATGAATGTTTATTTTCCCAGAAAATGTCTCGAATGATGTCGAATGATATAAAGAACATTTTGTGCCTACCTTTAAGGACAGCATGGATGTGTGGTATTTGTGCACAAGTATGCTGTATTGAAATATTATAGTGATCCTTCAAGGGATATAAAAGATATGACATAATTGAGAAATGTGTGAAAAGTTAAAAGTTGTGAAGGTCAAAAGGTCAAGTTCATATTAAGGGCAGCATGACTGTCTGGCATTTTTCCACCCACAGGTATGATGTATTGAAATATTGAGGAATCTAAAAGGGATATAGAAGTTATGACAGAATTGAGAAACACTGGCAAACTTCTTAATGTGTGAAGGTCAAAAGGTTAAGGTGATATTCCAGGCAGCATGGATGTGTGCAGTGTTGAAATATTTAAGTAATCCACCAAAGGATATAGAAGTTAAGACAGCAATCAGAAACTCCGGCAAACTTCTTGATGTGTGAAAAAGTTCAAAGTTGTGAAGGTCAAAATGTCAAGGTCATATTAATAGTCCGGGTGCAAATGTACATATATGTATACAAATCTGGCACCTCATGTTAATTTTTGGCACCCGATGATTTTATAAACTTGAATGTATAAGTTTTCCAAAAAATCCGGGTGCCATTTTTTTAAACCACGGCCAAGGTCATTTCAAGGTCATTGAACTTCATACATGATTGGTGTCCAAATAATGATATGGATATGATAATTTTCAGTTATTATTGAATTTAAAACCGTATAAATTGCTCAGAAGATCGGAATAATATATATGATGCATCTTACTAGCAGAAACACACAAGTATTTTCAATGTACGGCGGCTATATTTTCAAAATGGCCGCCAAAAGACTACATTTTCAAATAGGCTGGTATGTAAGACACGTAGGAGTGTAATTTCATGTATATATACCGATAGTTGTAGTTCAAAGTATCGTATAAGAAATGTAGTGATGCCGTTTCTTATACTTTACCATATTTAAAATTCAAAATGGCCGCCAACCTACATTTAATTTTTTTTTTATAAATACAGGCTAAAATAACTTAGTGATGCCGGTGCAAGTGAAATAAGTCAACATGATCGGCAATTGATAATAATGTCTTTGCTAGCAACCATAATAAGCACGGAAATCATGTTTATTATCAAAATGCCCACCAAAATAAAACGAATATAGACCAGTGGAAAAGTCAAATAGTGAACTTCACGTGGATGCTTAAATACATGCATTCAATATCAAAGATTCTAACAATACACCAGAAATATATGTGTCAAATATTCGATGAATCTAGTAATGGTTTATATCACAGTTGCTAGTCAAGTATATACATAACGAGCAGTCTCATCAGGATCTGCACTTTTTTGCAATTAATTTTAGAGAACAAAAACACCCCATGTTCATAAATGGACTGGTCTGAAAATCAGTTTGTGATGATTTAGATTGGTCACAAAATTAACAAATCAAAATCCATTCCAGTTATTTAGGAGTGAAAGTGTTAATCTGCCGAGGTCTCTCCGTGCGTGTGCAAAAACAATGTTTAGCCCTTCGCGCCGTCGATACAGCACCCCCCTAAAATAATCCCTGCGTACGGGCCTGATAGACACCTGTTAGTTGACACGGCTTGGTGTTATCAATTTGTTTGCACACAGCAACACACAAATCTCGTCTGTGTAATATGTGTCGGGTGTCATCTCGGATTTGGAATTTGGAAAGGTATTACATTTGCTAACATACTAATAATAATCCTTTCTTGGACTTTGAATGTCGTTGTTTGTATAAACTTACAGAAATCACGAATCAACTAATTGCACGATGACTACGTCTGATGATTTTTTTTTTATTTTTCTTCTTTTTTCTTCTTTTTTCTCTATTTTTTCAATATTTTTTTGGGATCCACGAGAGACCCACGTTATAATGGAGATCGCGCTATACGCGATCGCGTTATAATGGAGCTGCAGTGTACATACTTCACACATATATTTATTACCTGGAAGTTTATACACATTTGTTCGAACATACTAGCTGTGTCTATACCCACATATTCAGTATCAAAGAATCCAGCACTCACGATACGAAGTAACATATGCAAATTATGTCACATACTCGATGAGGTTTTACTATATACTTATATACATGTTTGCTCCTTATTTTTTGAACATGCTTTTTTGATACAGCTTTGCTCATGTGCTTTATGAATGGCATGTAGAGTTATATAGCACTTTTGAAGGTGATGATATTCATGGCACCTGCATGGACTAAATTAGTTTACATCAATACAATATACCGTATATACAAAATTAGTATACGTAGTTACAGCGATATAATCTTGTCCCTAATGTGAAATTAATATTCGTGTGAAGCTGAATCTGCTATATACACAGAATTCAGAAAAATAGAACAACTCCAAGAATGATATTTGCATAATTATCCTATGATCTTTTTAGAAGTCAGTTTACGAGTTGAAACATATACTGGTTATTTTAAGTTCCTGTAATGATAAACTTCCTCATAATGAAGGACACTAGACTGGGTTGTTTGTGTATTTGCAAACTCATCGCA
Source organism: Conchocele bisecta (assembly GCA_029237695.1). NCBI lineage: Eukaryota > Metazoa > Mollusca > Bivalvia > Lucinida > Thyasiridae > Conchocele > Conchocele bisecta. Next base: position 27,262,808 of record CM055275.1, on the reverse strand, counting down.
TGTTTATTTATACGAGAAAGCAGTAAACCATATGAACCGTAGACTCACGGAAAATAATGTCAACATGTCAATACTACAAAATGCGCAATTTAGGAGGACAGCAATTTTAACTAGATTGGTCAGTAAGCGAGGCTTACGGAATACCCCGCGTGTGCCCAGGTACCCCTAAATATGTAAAAAAAAATCCAAGTGTGTGGGCTTGTGACCTTGACTCTGGGCACGAATGTGAATTTGTCACACGGTGGTAGAGGTCCATTGGAGCAATGCGGGTGTGAAATGTGAAGCAGATCCGAGCAAGGAAATAGAAGTTATAACCGATTTCTCTTATGTTAAGTTTTGTAAAGAGACTAAGTATGTGACATTGACCTCGAGATCAGTGGGGATTTGTCACAGCATGATAGTAGAGCCTTAGAGGAATCATGCATGAAATATTAAGAATTTTCGATGAAAGAAATAGAAGTTATAACATATTTCTCTGATGTTAAGTTCTGTAAAGAGACTAAGTATGTCACCTTGACCTTGGGATCAGCGGGGATTGGACGGTCATAAGTTTGTCACAGCATGATAGTACAACCTTAGAGGAATGCACAAGTGAAATATTAAGAATTTTCAATGAAGGAAATAGCAGTTATAACTTATTTCTCTGATGTTAAGTTTTGTAAAGAGACCAAGTATTCGATATTGACCTTGGGATCAGCGGGGGTTGGACGGTCGTGGATTTGGCACAGCATGGTAGTAGAGCCTTACAGTGAGTGAGTGAGTGAGTGAATAGGGTTTAACGTCCGCTTTTCTGACATAGAGGTACAAGCCTCAGGGAGTCTACACGCAGACGGGTCAACGGGGTCGTGTCCCGTATCCACCTGTCCGAGGGGGGTAAATCCCAACTTCAGAACTCAATATTTACAATCAAAATATATATTCAGTCCTGAAATTAGAACAACCTGATCTGGTGCCAGGCCCTCGCCACACCAGCATCATTTATCCCATCCACTAAAAGTAATAGGATTAGCGCTAATCTTACTTTTATATATGGGGCATAGCCCGACTCAACTCTCACATACAAGAAAGCCAAAAATGTACATGAGGGCCAAATCCGGTATAGTGGGTTCCGGAAAGTATGAACCCAATCGTTAAGCCAGTTTAGTCGCCTTTTACGACAAGCAATGGCTACTGCAGCACTATTCTCAGGATCAGTTGATCCCGCCCCGGTGCCTGCACGGGGCAGAGCCTTACAGGAATGCATGTGTAAAATATTAAGCATTTTAGATGAAGGAAATAGAAGTTACAACATATTTATCTGATGTTAAGTTTTGTAAAGAGACTATAAGTATTTGACCTTGACCTTGGGATCAGCGGAGGTTGGACGGTCATGGATTTGGCACAGAATGGTAGTAGAGCCTTACAGGAATGCATGTGTGAAATATTAAGCATTTTAGATGAAGGAAACAGAAGTTATAACAATATTTCTCTGATGTTAAGTTTTGTAAAGAGACAAAGTATTTGACCTTGACCTTGGGATCAGCGGGGGTTGGACGGTCGTGGATTTGGCACAGCATGGTAGTAGAGCCTTACAGGAATGCATGTGTGAAATATTAAGCATTTTAGATGAAGGAAATGCGGACGGACGGACGGACGGACGGACGGACAACCCGACTCCTCGTTGCGGGGGGTATAAACAACCGGACTCCAGTATACCCCCCCGCAACTCGTTGCGGGGGGTATAACGAGGCACTTAAACCATTATATATGCTATTTGTATGAGCTTATATTATATAAGGAAGAACATATGTCAGAATGCTCTGTATTAAGAGCTGATTGGGGACTTGGCCATGTTCTTCTATGATATCCGTTACACTGGAGAATGTATACAATGTATGCATGCCAGCATGGTTTATGAAATAAACTATCATTGTGCATAGTCGGATGGCACAACAGACTGCTGGTAGCCATTATACATAAGGAAAGATACATGATCGGATATCATTATGTTTATGAAAGCGGAGACCTTTGTGGGTACGTGCTGATCTGTATGATTTGTTAGCTAGAGATCATTGTAATGCATAGTTTCTTACATATCTTATGTGACAGTTGCTATTTGAACTAGAAATGGACGCTTGTCGACAAGCGCATGTGTATCCCCCTCCCCAGATACACAAGTAGTTTGAAAAAAGGGTGTTCGAGTTATGCTCCGGAGACAAAATCAGTGACGGAAAAACAAAGGGAGATAAACTAAAGAATTAGTGATGCAAGAGTTGTCATTCTTGCGACACACCTTTAGGGTCTTTAGGGTGTGGTCTATGCATGTGTGAAGTTTCATGAAAATATTCCAAAGGGTGTTCGAGTTATGCTCCAGACACGAAATCAGTGCACGAAACAACAAAGGGAGATAACTAAGAAATTAACGACGCAAGAGTTGTCATTCTTACGTGAGACACACCTTTGGTCGTCTTCTATGCATGTGTGAAGTTTAATAAACTAGAAAATGTTCATAGAACACGGATGTCCCACATATCGCTTTGATAATAAATGAGGCCAAATTGCAAGTCAAAATTTTCTTTTACCTGAGCGTTAAAGTTTTTGAAGCACCAAGTATGTGACCTTGACCCTGGGCTTGGCGGGGGCAGGACGAACGTGGATTTGGCACAGGGCGGTAGAGGACCATTAGAGCAACGCATATATGAAATATGAAGTTGATCCGTGAATGGAAAGAAAAATTATAAGATGTTTACCTGAGCATTAAAGTTTTTGAAGCACCAAGTATGTGACCTTGACCCTGGGATTGGCGGGGGCAGGACGAACGTGGATTTGGCACAGGGCGGTAGAGGACCATTAGAGCAATGCGTATATGAAATATGAAGATGATCCATGAAAGAAAACAGAAATTATAAAATATTTACCCGAGCGTTAAAGTTTTTGAAGCACTAAGTATGTGACCTTGACCCTGGGCTTGGCGGGGGCAGGACGAACGTGGATTTGGCACAGGGCGCTAGACGACCATTAGAGCAACGCGTATATGAAGTTGATCCGTGAATGGAAATAAAAATTATAAGATATTTACCTGAGCGTTAAAAGTTTTTGAAGCACCAAGTATGTGACCTTGACCCTGGGATTGGTGGGGCAGGACGAACGTGGATTTGGCACAGGACGGTAGAGGACCATTAGAGCAATGCGTATATGAAATATGAAGATGATCCATGAAAGAAAACAGAAAGTATAAGATATTTACCCAAGCGTTAAATGTTTTTGAAGCACTAAGTATGTGACCTTGACCCTGGGCTTGACGGGGGCAGAACGAACGTGGATTTGGCACAGGGCGGTAGAGGACCATTAGAGCAACGCGTATATGAAATATGAAGTTGATCCGTGAATGGAAATAAAAATTATAAGATATTTACCTGAGCGTTAAAGTTTTTGAAGCACCAAGTATGTGACCTTGACCCTGGGATTGGTGGGGCAGGACGAACGTGGATTTGGCACAGGGCGGTAGAGGACCATTAGAGCAATGCGTATATGAAATATGAAGATGATCCATGATCCATGAAAGAAAACAGAAAGTATAAGATATTTACCCAAGCGTTAATGTTTTTGAAGCACTAAGTATGTGACCTTGACCCTGGGCTTGACGGGGGCAGAACGAACGTGGATTTGGCACAGGGCGGTAGAGGACCATTAGAGCAATGCGTATATGCGTGTTCGAGTTATGCTCTGGATACAAAATCAGAGCACGAAACAACAAAGGGAGATAAGTAAACAAGAATTCCGCGGAATCAGATGCCTCGCCTTGTCCCGCCTTGACCTCGAGCCTGGGCCCGAAAGCAATTTTCACTGGCCCGAACATATTATACAATTAATGACTAGTGAACCATAGAATATCAGATTATATTCTATGGCTCACTAGTCAATTAGGGGATAACCATGCTTTGTTTTTCGATTTGGAGCGGTATGTGGGAGGTTTTATGGTCTGTGAATCAGTTTTACGGCGACGCGTTAGCGGAGCCGTAAAACTGATTCACAGACCATAAAACCTCACACATACCGCTCCAAATCGAAAAACAAAGCATGGTTATCCCCATTCTAATGCATTATAGTGTGCTCCCTGTTTTCTGAACCGTCGGAGCATATAACGAACAGTGTTTTTTTCCAATAAATCAGCTGGTTGTTGACCTCATCCATAACCGCCTCACACCAAATGAATGCAGAAATGTAACTCCGCCAAAAAGTAATCCCATTTCCAATGGAGATTAACCGGACTTTTCTAAGGTATGTATACTTTTACTAGACTCAACACAATAGTTTAACGATTTTTATAGTTATACATGTGTAGTATATTGCTTTTATTCATTTAAAAAACAAGTTAATTGTTTGCCGAATACACTGGGTTCTACTTCGAGTGCGAGTGTTCTTCATAACGGAAAAGTCACATTTATCTCAGAATTCTCGTCTATACAGAAGATTATCTATCTGCAACACACTTTCTTAGGCGTAATTATGTATGTTTACATTGCAGTTAGTGAAATTGAACGCTGGTACTGGCCTTTGGGATTGAATTTGAGCATTGCCATTTGAGTTGATGGTCAAATTGTTTTGTATATTTTGGGTGGGTGGGGTAATATTTTGTTGACTTTCTTGAAGTGCCACCCTGAAATCATTTCTATCAGTTCTTGGCTGTATCACTTCTTCTACATTCTGTTTCACAGGTCGAGACTGAAGAATCGAGGAATACTGCCGCTTCTGTCCCTCCGACGAGTCCGCGTTGTAGGAGTCCAGGGATTTTATGTTTCTGTGCCCAGTAAGTTTCATTATTTCTGCTTTTTCAACGCCGGCATGTGCCAATTTTGTTATTGTTGTCGCTCGAACGCAGTGATTTGTGTATATTTTGCTTAACTTTGCGTCACTCGAAATCTCCTTCATTAACTTCCCGATAACTTTCTCTCCTACAGGCTTTTTGGTAAACCACACCGTGTCACTTTCTTCAACATTTATTCTTGCTTGTTGGAAAAGTCGGTCATTTTCTGGATGTAATTTATTTATATACTTGTCGAATGCTGCCACTGGACACTTTTCTTCATTCGTTTCGTACAATCGCGGTTTTTGTGTGTCGTCATCGCGTTCGTTTACACCTTTGTGGTTCTTTGTTGCTTCATTGTATGTAATTTCTATGTATTTTGTTCCGACTGAATCAACTTTGATTACATAGCATTTTTTTTTTAGGTTTTGCACATTTTCTTGGCCGCGCCTGCCGAAACCGAGTGACAAATCAAACCAGACTTTTCTTTGTAGGCCCTTTGGTGATGTGATATTGAATACATCTGATTCCCTAAGTTTATCCAAATCTGCATCCGTTATTGGACTGTGGTGCTTCGTCCTATCCAATCCTTCTTTTTTGAGTTTCACTAGCATTCCTGTGAAGACTTTATTACTTCTTGTAAACTCTTTGTCCCGCATTAAATTTATTATTCGGTTGTTGGGAGGACCCCTCAAATGTCGGTTAATCGATGCACGCAGACCAACAAACGTAGATTTGCTGTAGCATTCTCCATTTGCATTTCGCAATTCTGCATAAAATTTTGCAAGATTTTGGTCCAGTACGCTACATTCTTCCTTTTCAAAGTCGGTCGCCAACCCCCGCTCTGATAGCCACACTGTAAATACAAATAAAAACACAATTTTAGTACCTACATTAAAATTGCATCATTTTTCAGTAGCAAAACCTATTCTACAGATTCACTGTAATTGCGAATATCTCACTTCAAATTCAGTGTGAATATATTAAAAATCAAGCCAAACACAACAAAATTTGTAATGTTTTGCATTTTTATTACGTCCTTTTTCTACATAACGACATTTATATTGTTTTTTATTGCATACAATGGGTGCTTGCAGTGCAATACATCGTATTACATCGTATTACACTAGTTTTACACTACACTGTAGTGTGATAAATGTGCAAAGTAGCTCGTTACAGAAAATGTTTTTTTTTAACATTAGAGCTTCACTGTATGACACTGTGCTTATGGTAGAGCTTTAATGTATGACAATATGCTTATGTCATAAATATAATCTGACATTTGTCATTAATTACTATGATATTTCTTAAACTTGTTGACTAATTTCATAAACTCGGCATATAGCTAACGCGTCACCGTAAAACTGATTCTCAGACCATAAAACCTCCCACATACCGCTCCAAATTGAAAAACAAAGCATGGTTGTCCTCTAAATTTGTTTTATAGTCTGAAAATCAGCTTTACGGTTACGCGTTACATGTATTAAATGACATATATTTTAATCTCAAACTGAATAGGATCTATAGGAAAATTTCAATTATCGATTCTATCGCAGTTAACCATTTCAGTCTCAAAGCTGTGTTTTAGGCCAGTTATAAAACAGTGTTTGTTTACTGTAACCTGATTGGCAAAACCATGGTAAAACTGTTGTAGTCTACCCAACAAGAAAACATCCAAATGACCCATTGCAGACATTCTGCATCAGTATACAGCAAACACACATTGTTTCTAGGGTTGATTGTCTGTGTAAGTGCATGGGGGTGTGTGAGGGATGGTGGTTGTGCTTTTCACTTTTTCATACTTTTGAACTGACTGACGCCCCATTTCGTCATTTTAGTTGTGCCCCTGGAGTTGATCCCGGACACAAGCTCGTCTACGTCATCGTCATCCATCACAGCAAAACGTGTCTTCGGCTTTGTTGAATCAGCTGATCGCTGCAGGTGCGCATCTTGTTGGCCGGTGCCAAGCGTCTCGGGATTGATGGGCTCCGGTTCAGCAGCAGCCGCAGACTCTCGCTTCCACAGCCATTAACAGTTCCTCATCAGTTTCCATATCCTCAGATTCAAGAACAATGTTTCCCTCGTCGACCGCAAATGAGCCGAAAATTAAGTTGGACAAATTTGGTTCAGGAGCCGCCATTGCTTATAAACATGCGTAGGGATACATAAACCGTGGTGATTAGGCAGTGTCGAAAACGAGGCTGTCAATAATCACAGGCTGGTAAAACGGAGGTTTTATAGGCTGTGATTTTTCATATTTTATAGGCTGTGATTACAATTGACCAATCAGAGTGCTTTCTATTTTCGATGCATTAGAATATTGTTTTTATTATATGATAATAGTCTGTATATAGCACTTACGACCTTATGCTACTAGACAAAAATTGAAAAAGAATTTGAAAAAAAAAAATGGAAAAAAAGTTTAAAAATTAAAAATAATAATGCTTGCTACTGGAGCCCAGATTTTTTTTTAATAGTCCTATATTTATCTACATATATCTGCACAGGTCCACATGCCACAATATTTTCAACAAAGTTTACGGAAATGTAATATAATCATTTACCTGTATCAATTACCTGTAAGTGGTCAGTGGTCAGTTGCACATGCTAGCACATGCACAGGTGAATAGTCTGTATATAGCACTTACGACCTTATGCTACTGGACAAAAATTGAAAAATAATTTGAAAAAAAAAAATGGAAAAAAAAAAATGAAAAAAAAAAGTTTAAAAATAATAATGCTTGCTACTGGAGCCCAGATTTTTTTTCCAGTCAAATTGAAAAATAATTTGTAAAAAATGAAAAAAAAAAGTTTAAAAATGAAAAAAAAAAAATGAAAAAAAAAAAGTTTAAAAATAATAATGCTTGCTATTGGAGACCAGATTTTTTTTAATAGTCCTATATTTATCTACATATATCTGCACAGGTCCACATAATGCCACAATATTTTCAACACAGTACCCAATGTAGTAATTTACCTGTATAAATTAGCTGGTCAACAGTGGTCAAGTGGACGAGAAAACAGGTCTTCATGCATTATTGTCCAGTTTGTAGAGTGCGCAAAACAAAAAAGGGAGATAACTGAAAAATTAGCTATGCAAGAGTTGTCATTCTTGTGCGCGACACACCTCCGGGTCGTGGTCTATGCCTGTGTGAAGTTTCATGAAAATATTCCAAAGGGTGGTTGAGTTATGCTCCGGACAGGAAATCAGTGAGCGAAAACAAAAAAGGGAGATAACTCAAAAATTAGCTATGCAAGAGTTGTCATTCTTGTGCACGACACACCTTCGGTTCGTGGTCTAATTGAATGTGTTAAGTTTCATAAAAATATTCCAAAGGGTGGTCGAGTATGGTCAATCAGTGCGCGAAACAAAAAAGGGAGATAACTAAAAAATTAGCTATGCAAGAGTTGTCATTCTTGTGCGCGACACACCTTCGGGTCGTGGTCTATGCATGTGTGAAGTTTCATGAAAATATTCGAAAGGGTGGTGGAATTTATGCTCCGGACACGAAATCATGCGAGAAACAAAAAAGGGAGATAACTCAAAAATTAGCTATGCAAGAGTTGTCATTCTTGTGCGCGACACACCTTCGGGTCGTGGTCTATGCATGTGTGAAGTTTCATGAAAAATACCAAAGGGTGTTCGAGTTATGCTCCGGACAAGAAGTGTCTGCGGCGGACGCGTACGCGGCGCGCTGTCAAATCCATAGTATCCCCGACGGAGTCCGGGGGATACAATAATTAGTTGGTGATATTATTTAGTATTACAGTCAAACTTGTGTTAAGAGACCACTCAAGGGAACTGCCAAAAGTGGTCTCTTAACGGAGGTGGTCTCTTAATAGGGACAGCCATGTGGAGTGGGTACACGGATGATATATAAAAAACAACACAGTGACAACACAGTCAAGTAATAACATGTATACACATATATGTATGTTTATTAAAGTAATAACATGTACAATGGAAAACTTAAGTTTGAATACACTGCAGCTCCATTATAACGCGGTGGTCGCGGTGATAAAGCAAACAAACTCACTCGAAGTAGAGGACATTGGCCGATTCGTGCTGAAACTGGAGGAATAGATTCAGGTATTTCGTGGAGATTGGAACCGGCATAGCGTTGTTTACGTCTTGCAGTTTCTCACGCGTGATAATCTGCAAACAATGGATTAGGCGACGGTGAGTGTTCGTTTGTTTGTTGGAGTTTAACAGCAAGCATTTCGCATATTTTTTAGAGAAGAAAACACCCCCTTCTTATAAATGGTTTGAAAATTGAATCAGTCAGAACAAGAAACGAGGCAAAGCCACGAAGGCCAGGTTTTTTCCAAGCATGGACACTTGGATAACATAATTATACCCACTTTTTGTAGACTAGATGGCCGTGGCCTGCATGTCGCGCCTTGGGGCGAGGCATGGACACTAAATAAATAGATATAGTAGATGGAAAAACTTTAACGAAAAAACTTTAACCGGACACACGGACGGACGGACGTATGCCAAAATGCCGACGATATCGCGCTTTCCGCAAGCGGGTGCGACAAGTGATGAAACACCCATGAGAAGTATCAAGGTAATGGGTGAAGCAGTTGCAGAGATATAGTACACGAAAAAACTTTAACAAATAAATTCAAAGTAATTTGACCTTGACATTGCGCACAGGGGCCGCACGGTTGGGTGAAAATATGGACGATGATAAACACCCATGTGAAGTTTCAAGGTAATGGGCGAAGCAGTTGCAGAGATATAGTATAACAATAAAAAAGTTTTAACCAAAAAATTTAACCAGACGTACGTTAAAAAGTTAACGTTGAAAATGGCTAAGTCAATTACGTAGAAATAATAGGTGAAGGTAAAAAAAATGGTCACATGTTGGATAGTTGTATGTGGTAGGCACCCCTTGGTTATGAAGCTGTGAAAGTTTGGTGGTCCTAGGTGGTACAGTACCAAAGAAAATGGACTTAAACACGAAAACTTAACATTGTAAACGCGCGAAAAGTTAACATTGAAAATGGCTAAGTCGACTGCGCGGAAAAAAATGGGTCAAGTTCAAAAAAAGTAACATGTTGGATAGTGATATGTGGTGGGCACCCCTTGATTATGAAGCCGTGAAAGTTTGGTGGTCCTAGGTGGTACAGTACCAAAGAAATGGACTTAAACACGAAAACTTAACATTGAAAACGCGAAAACTTAACATTGAAAATGGCTAAGTCGATTGCGCGGAAAAAATGGGTCAAGTTAAAAACAAGAAACGAGGCAAAGCCACGAAGGCCAGGTTTTTTCCAAGCATAGACACTTGGATAACATAATTATACCCACTTTTTGTAGACTAGATGGCCGTGGCCTGCATGTCGCGCCTTGGGGCGAGGCATGGAAACTAAAAAAGTAGATATAGTAGATGGAAAAACTTTAAAAAAACCAAAAAACTTTAACCGGACACACGACGAACGACGGACGTATGCCAAAATGCCGACGATATCGCGCTTTCCGCAAGCAGGTGTGACAATGATGATAAACACCCATGTGAAATATCAAGGTATTGGGTGAAGCAGTTGCAGAGATATAGTACACGAAAAAACTTTAACAAAACAATTCAAAGTAATTTGAACTTGACCTAGGGCACAGGATCGCGCTTTCCGCAAGCAGGTGCGACAATGATGATAAACACCCATGTGAAGTATCAAGGTATTGGGTGAAGCAGTTGCAGAGATTGAGTACACGAAAAAAAATTAACAAAAAAATTCAAAGTAATTTGACCTTGACATTGGGCACAGGATCGCGCTTTCCGCAAGCAGGTGCAACAATGATGATAAAACACCCATATGAAGTATCAAGGTATTGGGTGAAGCAGTTGCAGAGTATAGTACACGAAAAAACTTTAACAATAAAATTCAAAGTAATTTGACCTTGACATTAGGCACAGGATCGCGCTTTTCCGCAAGCAGGTGCGACAATGATGATAAACACCCATGTGAAGTATCAAGGTATTGGGTGAAGCAGTTGCAGAGATATAGTACACGAAAAAACTTTAACAATTCAAAGTAATTTGACCTTGACATTGGGCAAAGGGGCCGCACGGTTGGGGGTTAGAATGAAAATATGGATGATGATAAACACCCATGTGAAGTTTCAAGGTAATGGGCGAAGCAGTTGCAGAGATATAGTATAACGAAAAAGTTTTTAACCAAAAAACTCTAACCAGACGTACGTTAAAAAGTTAACGTTGAAAATGGCTAAGTCAATAACGTAGAAATAATAGGTGAAGGTAAAAAAATGGTCACATGTTGGATAGTTGTATGTCGTAGGCACCCCTTGGTTATGAAGCTGTGAAAGTTTGGTGGTCCTAGGTGGTACAGTAACAAAGAAATGGACTCAAACACGAAAAACTTAACATTGATTGTGGACGCCGCCCGGCCCGCCGCCCGCCGCCGCCGCCGCCGGCTTTCGCCAATCCAATAGCCTGGATTTTTTTTCAAAAAACCTGGCTAAAAAAGTAACATGTTGGATAGTGATATGTGGTGGGCACCCCTTGATTATGAAGCTGTGAAAGTTTGGTGGTCCTAGGTGGTACAATACCAAAGAAATGGACTTAAACACGAAAACTTAACATTGAAAATGGCTAAGTCGATTGCGCGGAAAAAATGGGTCAAGTTAAAAAAAAAATTACATATTGGATAGTGATATGTGGTGGGCACCCCTTGATTATGAAGCTGTGAAAGTTTGGTGGTCCTAGGTGGTACAGTACCAAAGAAATGGACTTTAAACACGAAAACTTAACATTGAAAACGCGAAAACTTAACAATGAAAATGGCTAAGTCGATTGCGTGGAAAAAATGGGTCAAGTTAAAAAAAAAGTAACATGTTGGATAGTGATATGTGGTGGGCACCCCTTGATTATGAAGCTGTGAAAGTTTGGTGGTCCTAGGTGGTACAGTAACAAAGAAATGGACTCACACACGAAAACTTAACATTGATTGTGGACGCCGCTCGCCCGCCCGCCCGCCCGGCTTTCGCCAATCCAATAGCCTGGATTTTTTTCCAAAAAACCTGGCTAAAAATGAATATATCACAGTCCATTTCAATTACTTAGGGGTGAAAGGGTTAAAGGCAGATTGTGTTAACCTTTGTCTAAGGATACAATAATTTTTGTTGAAAAAAATATTATTTTGTTTATTTCTCCATAAATGTATATGTTGTTACCACTCATTGGAACGAACTCGTCGACGAGTGGTAACAACAAATACTTTCGAGGTGAAATAAAGTAAACAGGATTTTTTTCCTCAAATGTTTCTTCTTGTACAATAATTTGTTTATTTATTGGTGTTTAACGGCCTATTAACAGCTAAGGTCACTTAAGGCCTGGCCAACGGGTTCGATCCCGTATACAACCTGCTACATTGGGGGGAAAAATCCCAAAATATTTACATAAAAACAAATAAAAATTCAGCCCTGAAATTAGAATAACCTGACCTGGTGCCAGGTCCATACCACACCAAAGTCACTTGGCCCCTTCCCCTAAAGGTAATAGGATTACAAATAATCATATTACTCATATAAAGGGTATAACCAGATTCAACTCTCACATACAAGAAAGCCAAAGACGTACATGAGGGTCAAACCAGGTCTCTGGTCGGGATTACGGTAAGGATGAATCCCAATCGTTAAAATACCCAACGCATGCTCCCACCTGCCACCCACCCGACGGTGATTTCACGGCATAAATTGGTCAAAACGACCCCGATACATATACCTGTTGTTATATAGAGGATTTTGCATGAGTGATCATTTAATATGATATTTATTAAACAAGTTTACCGATTTCATAAGAAACGAGGTATATTATGATTTTTCATAACACCGTGTTAAAGGTACATGCCCACTCAGTAGGCACATAATGTTCTTTATAGGAATTAAATACCGGTAAGTGTATTATTGTGTCACTATTCCACCAGTTCTAAACATTTTGAGTGCCCGATATACAGATACATGTATATTAATCATTTAGTAATATTTAGTTACACATAGTGACTCGCGGTGGTATCAGGCTATTTTCGTATGCAAAAGAGGCATGATATTTTTTTAATTATTTATACTAATTAAATGAGTCACCTGAAAAAATAATAGTTTCGACAGATTATAAAGCGGTTATCGCCTCCGATATCAGTGTGGAAATTTAATTTGATATAAAATGTGTAATAATGCCAATCAATAAGTGAGTTAATGGTGAATTAATGTTTATTTTGCCAGAAAATGTCTCGGATGATTTCTCTAATATAAAGAATATGTTTTGCCTACTGAGTGGGCATGTACCTTTAATACACTGTTAACTCAAAGTCCAATTGACTGAGGAAAATACTCTGAGTTAGCGAAAATTTGAGTTAACAAGAGTGACTATATGGAAAACATGTAATTGTGACCAAGAGTTTGACCTCGAATATTCAGTAGTTTGACTTAACCCTTACTATGCTGAATTAAATTTTGTCGTCTGCTGGAAATGTTTTATTTTCAATATTTCTCGATAAAAACCTGTTTCGGCTGGAGACGATTCTCATGTGCTGTCAAAACAGGTTTTTTGTTAAGAATTAAGGCAAAAATGAAAAACAGCGTAGTATGGGTTAAGAGAGTTTGAGGTAACGAGTGTAGACTATATTTATTCAATGGTGTTTAATTGAATGGCCTGTCAATAGCTAAGGTCATTTTAGGCCGGGTTAGCGGGGTGGAATCCCATAATTCACCTGTATGGATCTTAATGCGATGTACCTACAGTAATGTCAGTGACCTACTTAATTGTGAGTGGCCTACTTTAACGGAGTGACCTACTTTAATAGAGTGACCTACTGTAATGTCTGTGACCTACTTTAACGGAGTGACCTACTGTAATGTCAGTGACCTACTTTAACGGAGTGACCAACCAACATTAACAGAGTGACCTACTTTAAGGGAGTGACCTACTGTAATGTCAGTGACCTACTTTGTAACTTTAATGTATGTGACGTACTTTAATGGAGTTACCTACTTTAAGCCCCTTGTTTGCATGCTTGCCTAGAGCATGTTCCAGAGTCAGCCAATTCACGGGGATCCTTTTGCCCCAGTTCTTCAGCTTGCTTGCGACCTCATAAATCTTATTTTTCAGCTTGTCAAGATTTGGGTCGTTGATTGCGTTGTCGATGCCGATGCCGAAATCTGCGTCGTCGACGACATGCTGAGCTGACGCTTTCACGTTGAAGATGTTTCGTACAGCTTCAAAATACTTGTTTACTTGTTGCTTTTTCGTGGACTGGATATAAATAGAGCATCTTACATGAGTGACAATTTAATATGGTATTTATTAAAAAAGTTTACTGATTTTATAACAAAAGAGGCTATGTGAACTTTTATATTATGCAATAAAAGAAGATATGACCTGATTTGATTTAATGGCGTTTAATGGCCTGTCAACAACTACGGTCATTTTAGGCTAAGTTTATGGGCTCAAATACCGTATTTCACCTGCTGTAATGGGGGGAAAATGCCAAAATCAGAACTGAATATATACAGAAAAAATATATATTCAGCCAGCCCTGAAATTAGAATAACCTGACCTGGTACAAAGTTCTCACCACACCAGTCACTTAGCCCCACTCCCCAGAAGTAATATGATTGGTACTAATCGTATTACTTTAATAATGGGCATAACCGGATTCAACTCTCACGTACCAGAAAGCCAAAAATGTACCTGAGGGTCAAACCAGAGATTCGGTTAAATCTAACCAATCTACCTGTCAAGTCTATCCACATGGTAACCTACTTTGTAGAGTCTATCCACATGGTAATCTCCTACCTTGTTGAGTCTATCTGCAGGGCAACCTACCTGGTTGAGTCTATCTGCATGGTAACTGTTCTGGTTGAGTCTATCCACATGGTAACCTACCTTGTGTAACCTACCTTGTGGAGTCTATCCGCAGGGCAACCTACCTGGTTGAGGCTATCCGCATGGTAACTGTTCAAGTATATCTACGTGGCAATCTACATTGTCAAGTCTGTCCACATGGTAACTGATGTGGTTGAGTCTATCCACATGCGAACCTACATTGTCGAGTCTATCCACATGGTAACTTACCTTGTCGAGTCTATCCGCATGGTAACTTACCTTATCGAGTTTATCCGCACGTGTGCCTACGAGAATAACTGGTGGTACAGTCTGCTTGTCTGATGGACAGCAACCATGGATGGAATTCAAGCAGAAATTCAAAAAACCTGAAAATTGAATTCGGTCAGGTAACAATGGATGGAATTCAACCGGAAATTCACAAAACATGAAAATTGAATTCGGTCAGGTAAAGATGGATAATATTCAACCAGATATTCACAAAATCTGAAAATTAATTTCGGTCGATGAATTACGACTACTTATTTGTGGAAAGAGTGAAATCTGTGTTGCATACAAATAGTATTTTATCAGAAAATAAGCTTTGCAGTGGGCCAATACATACTGACTGATAACTTGACTGATAACTTGACCTGATACGAATATCCGGGTTACAACGAATTGAAAACTAACGTTTCATTGTTGAACGGTGTCACAAGACGTCAGTGTAATGACGCAACGTAAACAAGTCTGCGTTGTTTTCAACAAAAACTATATTTGACTATCGGCTAGCATAAAATTTTGCCTGATTAATAGAATACCAGCCTACTGTCTGTTCCACGTTTTGCTGCCGACAAACTTTTGTCTATTAAAGGTGCATGCCCACTCAGTAGGCACAACATGTTCTTTATAGGAATTAAATAAATGTATAATTGTGTCATTATTCCACCAGTTGTAAATATTACGAGTGCCCGCTATACAGACATAATCATCTAGTAATATTTATTTTACTGATAGTGACGCGCGTTGGTATGAGGCTATTTTCAAATGCAAATGCATGGTATTTTTTAATTATTTATACTAATTAAATCTCCTGAAAAAATAATATTTTCGACAGATTATAAAGTATGATAATTGCACATCAAAAAATAAATACCGAATATAAACAGTACTGTCCGTTAACATTTTAAGGAAACATGGTTATCGCCCCTGATATCAGTATGGAAAGTTACGTCTGATATAAAATGTATAATAATGGCAATCAATACGTAGGGTAATGGCGAATGAATGTTTATTTTGCCAGAACATGTCTCAGATGATGTCTCTGATATAATAACAGTTTGTGCCTACTGAGTGGACAAGTACCTATAAACACATTCAATTTAAAAAATAATTAAATGTAAGTACTTTTTCATCAATTATTAAACAAAAAAGTCACCATCGCCAAATTGTTTTATTTGATCAAATTCCATCAAATATTGATTTGATTGCGAGTGATTTTCCTATGGGAATTTAACATGGGGGAAAAAAGGAGTTGGGGGAGGAGTAAAAAAAAAATGGAAATTGACTCCGAAACCTGGTTAGATAGCTTGGAAATGATGCAACTAAGAAAACAAAAGTTAAATTTTGAAAATCGGTCCACAAATAAAAACAATAATCTATTTTTAGCCACCATGTTAAATTCCCATAGGAAAATAATTTTTTCGCAATAAAACCAATATTTGATGGAAATTCATCAAATAATTTTTTGTTATTGATGAAAAAGTATTTAAATATTTTTTAGATTTATAAATATGTTTAATAGCCAAAAGTTTGTCGGCAGCAAAACGTGGAACAGACAGCAATTGGAACTCATAACATTTGGTACTGAAGTTCAATTCCCCATTTTCTGCAGACACACTTTTGGCTATTATACACAGTTTAAAGTCTCATCCGACAGACCAGTGGGATGGAAATACTATCAAAGTACTTTTGATGCCCTAGGGTAGGTTTTAAACTCACAACCTTCAGTATTGGAAGTCCTGTATTCTATCCCTGAGCCACAGCCCCGGTAGCAGATTTCACCAAAATTGCAAAGTATACTTATCTTGCTAAGTACACTTTGAGGGAGAAATTTCAATAAATTTATTAACCTTTATTATTACACTTTTGCAAGTTATTTGCATGAGTTTCGCTGTGAGAGAAAACCCGTAATCAACTCCTTACAATAATACACCATGTAATTGCGCGCCTGTTTTCTTGGAAACCACAAGCTACCATGCAAAATATTTACTTTTTATTACAGTCAAAAATAATTTATTTGAAAACTTGGAAAGGGTTTTGACTAATCTAGAATGTTAATGTGATTGAACACATTCCAAACATGCAGTCAAATATATCTGGTTCATAGAAACATGCAGCTGCATAATTTGGATTTCAAAAAGTTTACACGATGTCACATTTGACGTCAAAACACGGGAAAACACGCCATTGTGTAACTATTCATGCGCACATCACAATTCATTGATTTTAATCTAAAAAATAGACTAAATGTGCATATATATCCGCCGTGGAAGTGTAATAAATAGGAAATTCCATCGTACATGTTTGAATAGCGGAAATACTACACACATGTCCGTCGGCGTCCGTGCAAGCAACTCGTTCGCTACGCTTACACGTTGCTTACGCGGACGCACACTCGTGTATTATTTTCCGCTATTCAAAATGTACGATGGAATATCCTCTATTTATATAGAATTTATTACATTATCACAGCCATTTTGGCTGTGATAATGTAATAAATTCAGTATAATAATTCTGCATACTTTTAATAATCAAATATTTGTAGCGTTAGTTTCTACATGTATATGAAATAATGCATTTCGGTTTCAAGGTAAAAATAAATGATTGCTCCCTCAATAAAGCATACTTAGCTAGATAAGTATGCTTAGCAATTTTGGTGCAATCGGCTACTGTAGAGTTCCCAATGACTCCCAAAAAGGAGTCAATTACTCAGAATTTTAAGAATTGACTCCTAAACTCAATTAGTAAGGAGTCAGTTTGACTCTCAGTCACGTCCTTTAAAAATTGCATTTGCTCTTAGGTTCGACAATTTTACTTGATAATAATGCTGAGATTATTTGTAAGCTATTTTTTTTATCATTTGAAATTGTGGAAAGTTTGTTGATGAAATTAGACGTCAAATGACTAAATTTGACCAAAATGACTCAACAAAATGCAGACAGAGGAGCCAAAAGACGCCTGGCATAAAACTGGCTACTTGAAGCCCCGAGTCCATCCTGATTTTTTTTTGGGAAGGGAAAACTTTTGTTATTGATGAAAATGTACTTACATTTAAATATTTTTTTATTTAGATTTAATGTGTTTAATGGCCAATAGTATTTCTCAAACAGAAAACAGGCAACAGGCTGTGGCAAAATTGCCCAGAGCACGAGATAAGGAAACATATGATGTTTATTTTTACAAAATTTTATTTTATATAGAATATGCAAATTAATATTTTCAAAAACGGCAGTAATAATAATTTAAAACTACTCGGTGATTTTCATATGGTGCAAAAAATGATCTAATAAGTATCTAAATTTGCAGGTCAAAACAATTGATTTTCAACTATGGTTGCATTTTGTTCTCCTTTATTCCCGATTTTTTAATGTGCATAAATTTTTTTGTCATCTTTCGACGTCATTTACAGAAAATATCACAGTTTCTGTTAATAAATTTCATGAAAAATTGCTCATTTTCTTAGGTACAAAATCACATAGCAGAACTGCAGATAAGGTGCGTATTGGCGTGTTTTAAGCACTTATTTTAGCTGAATACGCATTGATTATCAAAAATGGGAGTACAAAATACGCACAGCAATGTGAAAATACGCATTGATTTTCAAATTGAGTTGTGAAAATACGGTAATTAAGTTAAAAATTTACTTAGTTGAGTTGCAAAAAGATCAAATAAGTGATTATTTAAAAAAAAAAAGATTTTGTATCACTTTTTCCCTATTTAATAAAGAAGGACATCAATAATACATCTGTAAAAGTAAAATACGCATTTTGAATTTGAAATATGTGGGTATAATACACTTTAGATAAAACACTTATCTGGAGCACTCACATAGCATGTCCCATATAGCAGTATAGACGAAAGCCGAAAGACGCCGAATGCTGTGTTCACACTGACATACCAGATATTTCATGCGACTCCGCCCCTTTACTGTCAAAGTAACATTCGTCATCTTCAACAATGTCGTTAATGTGTTTACTGATGTTAGTGACGAGAAGATAGACGGCTTGCGATGAAAGGAACATTTGGTGGGTCACAGGATTCCCAGCAAAGTCCCAGATAGACAGGTCGGCGTAGTCCGAGTCAAGTGACGCATCCGTGTTTGAAATCAGCTCCTGCCGTAAAAATATATAAGAATGTCTGTCTTGGAAATATAGAAATATATCTGTCACGGAAATATAGAAATACGTCAGCCGTGGATATGTAGAAATATATCTGTCACGGAAATATAGAAATATCTGTCCCAGAAATATAGAAATATGTCAGCCGTGGATATGTAGAAATATGTCAGCCGTGGAAATGCAAAAATATGTTTGTCGCGAAAATGTAGAATATGTCTATCGTGGAAATGTAGAAATATGTCTGTCGCAGAAATGTAGAAATATACCTGTCACGGAAATGTAGAAATAGGTCTGTCCTAAAAATATGTCTGTCGCGGAAATGTAGAAATATGTCAGCCATGGATACAGAGTGGCCTGCGGTTCTCTAACCAGGCAAATTGCAATTCCTGGAGCACAGGATTGCAATTCGCGTTCCCATTAATCGGACTGCAAGGATTGCAATTCGCGTTCCCATTAATCGGACTGCAATCATGTGACTGCGGTCCAAAGAGTTGGTTGCGGAATTGCAATACTTATAGCGCAGTTAGCGCTGCGCTCCGCTTTATCTTTAAACTGCGAAAGAATGACCGCCTTACGCTGCGCTCTGCGGTCAAACCAGCGGACCGCTCTGCTTGACCAATGCGGCAATAAAATCAAAATAGTTGACAAACGTATCTGTGTTCCAATCCAAAATTTTATCCCATCTATTTCATTCAAAGTGACTAGAAAGTCAGCGGTATTGGTGATCTGTTTTTTTGGTGCGCAAATATAATCTGGCGGTTATTGCGAGACAAACAGTGAAACCTTGACCGTGACAATTTCTTGGACAAAAAAAAAAATGTCGTCACTACCGTTCCGAATATCAAGAATACATTAATAGACCAAGGGCGGATTCAGGGGGGGGGGGGGGTGGTGGGGGGGGGGGGAGGGGGGGGCGGGGGGGGTGGACCCGGCACGCGCCCCCCCTAAAATTCGCCCCAGGAGTAAGTTTGTTACAAGTTACAAGGCACGTTTCTACTACGTTCGCGTTGTGAATTTATTGTTTATTTATTGGGGTTTTTTTTGCTCCAAAATGCGCCAGAACGCAGGAAATGCGATGTAGATTTCCATAATATAGTCAAGTATTGCAAAATAGTTACGCTCCACCTAACCCGAAATCTTGGATCCGCGCCTGTAGACACCACCATACTCACAATGTATTTATTTTCATATAAAATCAAATTATAATGTGTGGTCTACTCCGTAAAAACTTTAACAGAAATTTTGAAGTTCAAACAAAGTACTAGAAATAATGGGATAAATGTTGTATTGGGATAAATAAATCGTGTTTATAAACAAAAAAAGTGGACAAAATTGTGTATGCACAGGGTCGAAACAACAGAGACGAATCGTGATGCCGATTGATTGCAGGTAAATTTTAGGTAGACTAAAATAAATTAAAATTTTACAAGTCTGTGTCTTGTTTCGTTTTATATTTATTCCTCTCTGCCGGGTTGCCAAGCCGGTAAGTTGTCTTTGTGAATAACGACAAAATAGTTCGTTGTGCCATTTCAATAATAATCGATTGACGGACAGGGCCGTAGCCAGACCTAAAAATGAGACGAGGCGAAAAAAATATTGTGAACAAGCGCTCGCGACGCGCACCGCTAATGAGGGGGCGGGGGTTGGGGGTTGGGGGGGGGGGGTTGGGGGTCCTCCCCCAAGAAGATTTTGACATCTAGATCGTCATAGACGCGATTTCCCGGCACTTACATCACCGGATACGGCATTAAATAAATAAAAATTAAAATCTGAGACGAGGCGGCTGCCTCGTCTGCCTCATCCTGGCTACAGGCCTGACGGACAACATAGAAAAAAAAATGCGTTATATACCCACTCGTAATTCATTGCTAATTATGCTATTATCACTGTTCACACCGACTTCAAAATTAATTGTCGGCCTGTACAATTGAATTAACATTCGGTGTTTCTTTTAACCCATCAGATCGAGCTCAAAGTACATCGGCGGTGTGATTTAGCACTTCAATTGATCCCTAATCCCTGATCCCTAATGAGTCATGCTTTTAACACGACAGACGTACCTTGTCGTTTATCAAAATGTTTGCGAATTGTAGATCACGTGAGCCGGCTCATCAGGATCTGCGGCATTCCTACTTAAGACTAGTTTTCAAATCTCAATCGGTCTGAGAGTTAAAAAATCGGTCCAGAACTGGAAAACTGAAAATTTTAGAAGCCCTGGTCTACGGTATAATATGGCAAAACTAAGCATCAATTTTGCGTTTTGTTTCCTTTCTCGTTGGTATCAAATTACGTTTTCCTATTCTGTTAACATTATTTCAACGCGATCCTATAGTCGACATGACAATTTCTGAGATCAACACAACTTTTCATAATGTCTTTCAATTTCAAGCTGCAAGGAGACTGTGAATTGCATATTAACCATAATTTTCGAAACCTGATCATAAAATTGTTTTTATTTTGGAATTAGATTTCTATTATTGCAAACATTTTGTTCTGGCTGTTGATTTCTATTGGCCCGAATCAAATTTTGTGAAGATAATATTTATTCCGGTGATAGCCATTTCTTTAAAATACAAGAATTCCGCCACGAAAGCGGTGTCGCGCCTGCCGAGGCATTTGACTGTGAACATTACAATAACTTTAACGCATTTCTGTTACAAAACCGGTGAACATTACAAGTAAATAAATGACATTGACCTTCAGAATTTGGATGTGGGGGTGTGCGTAATGAAGCATCATCCCTAGACAAACATTGATGTGAAATATTATCAAACTCTGGCAAGGGGTTAAAGAGATATTGTGAAAAAACAATAACTTTAACGCATTTGCCTCACAAAAAAAACCGGACGACGCGGACGGAAAAAGCGCCGACTATAGTCGCGCCTCTGCTAAAGCAGGCGCCACAAAAACGGTTCACTTGTGTCACAGAGTGAGAACGATAAATAACGGCCCGGAATCGAACCAGGGACCTCATGTTTACCGTACCATGCCCATGGCTCTACCGAGCAAGCTAACAAGGCACAGATCATACACACTTCATCCCCATAGTCAGTTGCGTACTGTGACATTCTTCTCCGCCAAATTGAATAAATTCGTCCTCGAATTCCATGTTTAATTTTTGTCTCCGAATTCCATATGTTTGGGTACAATTTTGGGAGTATTTATCAGTCGCGGTCCTTCGTTGGGCAACAGAATACTCAATTATCGTCCGTACCCAGAGTTACGGTGCTCCATAGGTTTTTCCTGCAGAGTACCAAATCGGAACTCATTTGCGCTTTAGCTGTTAATTGTGACATATTTTTCTGTACTTATTAAACAGAAATGAATAAGTATAATACTGACATTTCTTTCAATTGAAAAATACAGAAAATATGTGGCAATTAACAGTTGAAGCGCTAATCAGATGTGATTTGGTACTTTGCAGGGGAAACCTACGGAGAGCACCATAACTCTCGGTACGGGAGTATTCTGCAGTTACTTCCCGCAACTACGTTGGGCGCTAAATGTCACAGGGTGAGAAAGATGCGCACCAGCCCGGAATCGAACCGGGGATCTCTGGTTTACCACACCATCGCTCTACCTACTGAGCAAACCGGACACAAATACACACTTATTCACCATAGTGATCACTTCATTCAACCAAAAATTCACAAGCTAGAAGCAGTCAACGTCACAGATTATGCTCTTGGCGACATTAGCGGACACAAATTTGTCCATCAATTTGATCAAATTGATCTTAATATCCACCATTTTTCCAAGTACCATCATTTTTTATCACGATAGCAGCTACAGGGATTGTTGGACGCATTTATTTAGATAAACAAGAGATTACAACCCGCATTGGATAATATACTAAGTGACATTTTGTTCTAACGTACACCAACATAGAGGATTAAATTTGCGACAATGTTGGATTCTGGATTTTGTGGACAGGTGACAGAAATCGGAGCTGGATAAGAACCGACAGACGTGATTCTCAATATGCGTGCTTGGTCTGTGGTTATTCTTCCAGATCATGTCATGCATGTTTTAATTTCACGTCATGTCAAAGCAGCACTATTGAACATAATGAATAACTTTAATATTCTACACCAGAATAAAGTTCATTCATCGTCTGATGTGTAACTGATGAATTAAGGTAAGTTACTTGTATATGACAACTTTTGCCTCACTAATTTGTATGCCCCACCACGATAGTGGAGGGGGCATTTAGTGTTACCTTGTCCCGTTGTATTCTTTTCCGTCCGTCACCAACCTAGTAACTCGTAAAACTTTTTAAACCGTAATAGCTTACAGACCTGAAAACTTGGTACATGTATGTTTGATTCGACCCCATGGTCATGGATTATCTCCCCCTTTTCAAGTTAGAATTTTCCAATTTTGGCTTGTAGCTCGTGTTAAACTTTTAAACCCTAATAGCTACACACCTGAAACTGGTATGTAGCTTCCTTATGATGAGTAGATTTGCAAAGTTTATTTTGATTCGACCCCGAGTCATGGATTATCTCCCCCTTTTTTAATTAGAATTTGAAAATTTTTGCCTTGTAACTCGTAAAACTTTTTGTAATAGCTACAGCACTGAAATTTGATATGTAGCTTCCTTATGATGAGTAGATGCGGAAAGTTTATTTCGATTTTTTGATTCGAACCCCGTGTCATGGATTATATCTCCCTTTGGACACTGGAATTTTGCGCTTGTTTACTATCAAAGCGATATGTGGGGTATCCGTGTTCTATGAACACATTTTCTAGTTTAGTTATCTCCCTTTGTTTTTTCGCGCACTGATTTGTCCGGAGCATAACGCGAACACCCTTTGCAATATTTTTTATGAAACTTTAACACATGCATAGGTCTCACGGGACAGTGCGGAGCTAGCATTAAAGGTACATGCCCACTCAATAGGCACAAACTGTTCTTTACATCAGAGACATCATCGGAGACATTTTCTGGCCAGATAAACACTCATTTACCATTACCCACGTATTGTTTGGCATTATTATACATTTTATATCAGAAGAAAATTTCCACATTGATATCAGGGACGATAACCGTCTTTCCTTAAAATGTTAACGGACATTACTATTTATTCTCTGTATTTATTTTCTGATGTGCAATGATCATACTTTATAATCAGTCAATTTTTTTTTCAGTTGATGCATTTAATTAGTATAAATAATTATAAAATATCATGCCCCATTTCCACATGAAAATACCGATACCACCGCGCGTCACTATCAGTAAAATAAATATTACCAAATGATTATATCTGTATAGCGGGCACTCGTAATGTTTAGAACTAGTGTAATAGTGACAATTATACATTATTTAATTCCCATAAAGAGCATTTTTAGCCTACTGAATGGGCATGCACCTTTAAAAAGGTGTTGGACAATTTTTGTCGCAAGATATAGTCTGCGCATTGACGTCCATCCGTAGTTTTTTGCCGAGCCTGCTTGCGGAAAGCGAGACTTAGTGATCACAATGACATCCGTGCGTCAGTCCGTGCGTCAGTCCGTCCGAAATCGGTGTATGTTTTTTAAATACCATATCCTAAGTCACATTGACTTGAAACATCAAATGCTTATTAGTCATCATCCATATATTCATTCTGTGTCCCACTCATGTGGCCCCTGTGCCCCAACGTCAAGGTCAAATTTGTGTTAAAGTTTTTGCATACCTTATATCTCCACAACACTTACTCAGATTGCTTCAAACTTCAGATAATTCTTTATTATCATCCATATTTTCATATTATAGCTCACGCATGCGACCCACATGCCCAAGATCAAGGTCAAATGACTTTCAAATTTGCGTTAAAGCTTTTACATACCTTAATTCAAACTTCAAATAAATATACTCCGAGACCATCAATGGCCTCGGTGGGCTCGACATGCGGGCCATGGCCATCTGGTTTTTATTTACTGTAGGTTAAAGTTTTTAAGAACACTATATCACAGAAACAGCTTCGCCAATTCACTCGAAGCTTCACATGTGTGTTTATCATCATCCATATTTTCATTCTATGCTCAACCCCTGCAACCTCTGTGCCCAATATCAAGGTCAAATTACATGGAAATTTACCTCAAAGTTTTTGTCATGCCTGCATGTGGACAGTGCGATATAGTTGTCACATTGGCCTACATACGTACGTACATCCATATGTACGTCACTTCGTGCGTCCGGTTAAAGTTTTTTTGATTTAAGGTTAAAGTTTTTAAAGGTACATGCCCACTCAGTAGGCACAAACTGTTCTTTATAGCAATTAAATAAGTGTATAATTGTGTCACTATTCCACCAGTTCTAAAAATTACGTGTGCCCGCTATCCATATATAATCATTTAGTAATATTTATTTTACTGATAATGACTGGCGGTGGTATCAAGCTATTTTCATATTCAAATGAGGCATGCTATTTTTTAATTATTTATGCTAATTAAAGGTACATACCCACTCAGTAGGCACAACAATTAAAGTTATGTGTATTCTCAGTTATTTGTAGGAATTAAATAAGTGTATAATTTTGTCACTATTCCACCAGTTCTCAACATTATGAGTGCCCGTTATATGGATATAATCATTTAGTAATGTTTATTTCACTGATAGTGACACGCGGTGATATCAGGCTATTTTCATACGCAAATGGGGCATGATATTTTTTAATTACTTATACTAATTAAATGCGATACCCTGAAAAAATAATGTTTTCGACAGATTATAAAGTATGATCATTGCACATCAAAAAATAAATAGTACCGTATTCTTGCGATTATAAGTCGCATTTTTTTAACTCAGATTTGTATCCCAGAAGGCCCCTGCGTCTTATAAATACATGTAGATACATGAGCAATTTTTTCCACCCGAAATATTGACATAAACGACAAAAAAATAATAATAAAAAAAATGTGTTCCTATATTTGTTGTTGTTGTTAGTCTTTGGGGTAAAATCCGGTATTGGAATATTGGATTCGTATTCTAAACAGTTCGCGTCTTACTCGCGCCTTACTTGTTCTTACTCGCGCCTTACACATTTTCTATACCGAAGGCGAACAGTGTATACCAAGATCAGATCCGGTCGACATTTTCTCTGCTGAATCACAATCTGGCCTCTATCATTTTAATTATCTTTTGAAAACATTTACCGGCCCATATCGGTCGGTGTCATTTTGCCGTGAAAAATATTGCATGATGCCATTAACGGTAAATCCCAATATGCATAATGCAATTCCACGAAAGTTATAAAACTCCATCATTAGTTTCGAAACTGTCTGTTTACACGATGCTGATGAAAGTGGCAAGCCCAAGTCAGCTGGCCGACATCAAACACACCGCGTGTCAAGATTTACAACATAAAGCCATATCAATATCAACACACGCGGTTGCTGACGTCAGTTTCGTATTCGTCACTAAACTGGTACCCTGTCTGATGCGTCCCAGTGAAACAATACTACCGAGAACCAGATTCTATTTATGACATGGCAAACGTGTTTATGTGAATTGGGTCTCTATCTCTGACAAATCCTGGCTTATTGCATTAGCGACCAGACCAGGCGGTGGATTCGCGTAGTCTGCACATGGTTTACAATGTTGGCCAATCTCTAATTAAAAACATTATAATTACGTCAGCGGACAATGCAAATTCGTCATAGCTATAGGCTGCTTTCAGCGTCATTTTACGGACGATACAACTGATTTTGAAATATTACATACTGTAGTAGGCGAAAGTTGTGTGTTGCTTTGTGGAAAAAAATCGATAACGCCCAACCGTGTCAACTAACATGTCATCATTCAGCACGAGACTGTAAACTGTGTGACCTTTAGGCTATGTTTTGAAATTGCACTGATACACGCTTTTTGATGTGTGCCGCAGATGTGGCGAACGTGCAGCTTTCATCCTCGCATCATGGGGGCAATCAGTAACCAATTTCACGCTCAGGATATGCTTGTGTTTGCGGAAAATCCTAAATATTTTCCTTCTATGCACTCGGAAGTATATGCCGCGATCACCATTTAAACCGTTTCGTCGAGACGGTTCAAATGAGTGGTGACAACATATACTTTCAGTGAGAAATAACAAAACTAAAATATTTAATAAATTTCATATTCGTAAATGTGTATTCAGAAAGGAACGGGTTAAAAACACTCTGGATTATACGCACGCAGATCTGTCGCCATATTTCGCCGATATTGATTTCGAAAATAGTTTCCGTAAATGGTGTTGAAAAGAGATAATACATACTGCAATCAATAATTAACAATATAATACCACTTTCGGCAGCAATATGATCGCAAATATAACACGATTTATGACGTTACACATTTAACACGATTTTGATATACAAATAGTGTACTAACCGAGCACGTGTTATAGTGAAGTACTGTGTAATTGAAGATACTAGAAAACGGTGAAATACGGACCGGGGAATCACGGACATAAGAGTCGGCAAATTACGGACATAGCAAACTATGATAGGGAAAATACAGACAAAAACGTCCAAGGTACGAATAAAAAAAACAATGTGGGGGAATAAATAACAACAACAATTTGGCGAGTTTTTTTCATTTTTTTTGTTTCATTTTGTTAGGAAAATTGGGTGCGTCTTATAATCTCATGTAGACATTTTCCCCCAGATTTTGGACTGAAAATAGGGGTGCGTCTTATGCACTCTTGCGACCTATAATTGCAAGAATACGGTAATGTCTTGGTAACATTTTAAGGAAACACAGTTATCGCCCCTGATAGCAGTGTGGAAATTTACGTCTGATATAAAATGTATAATAATGCCAATAAATATGTGTATTAATGGTGAATTAATGTTTATTTTGCCCGAAACATTTTGTGGGCATGTACCTTTAAGAACACTATATCTCTGAAACCGCTTCACCAATTCACTCGAAACTTTACATACTGTGTATTTGTCACCCACATTGTCATTATTATTTATATGTGCCCAATGTCACGGTCAAATTACTTTGAAATTTCCCTTAAAGTTTTTGTTGGGCCCGCTTGCAGACAGAGCGATATAGTCGGCACATTGGTGTGCATTCAGGATAAAGTTTTTGGTTAAAGAGTTTTTTTAATTAAAGTTTTTTGGTATACTATCAAAGCCTCGGCGGTTGCGGCATGTTTTTACGTCAACGGGCTAAAGCTTTGTTGCAATAAAAAAATTGTTTGTACTATCAAATGCCTTGGTGGGCATGACATGCAGGCCATGGCCATCTAGTTATTATGGCATGCGATTTGATCAGTCGGCCATCGCACCATGACTAGTTTAGCACTTGATCAGTCGGCCATCGCACCAGGACTAGTTTAGCACTTGATCAGTAGGCCATCGCACCAGGACTAGTTTAGAACTTGATCAGTCGGCCATCGCACCAGGACTAGTTTAGCACTTTATCAGTCGGCCATCGCTCCAGGACTAGTTTAGAACTTGATCAGTCGGCCATCGCACCAGGACTAGTTTAGAACTTTATCAGTCGACCATCTCACCAGGACTAGTATAGCACTATCCAGTCGGCCATCGCACCAGGACTAGTTTAGAACTTGATCAGTCGGCCATCGCACCAGGACTAGTATAGCACTTGATCAGTCGGCCATCGCACCGGGACTAGTTTAGCCCTTGATCAGTCGGCCATCGCACCAGGACAAGTATAGCACACGATCAGTCGGCCATCGCACCAGGACTAGTTTAGAACTTGATCAGTCGGCCATCGATCCAGGACTAGTTTATAATTTGATCAGTCGGCCATTGCTCCAGGACTAGTTTATAACTTGATCAGTCGGCCATCACACCAGGACTAGTTTAGCACTTGATCAGTCGGCCATCTCACCATGACTAGTATAGAACTTGATCAGTCGGCCATCGCTCCAGGACTAGTTTAGCCCTTGATCAGTCGGCCATCGCACCAGGACTAGTTTAGCCCTTGATCAGTCGGCCATTGCAGCAGTACTAGTGTAGCCCTTGATCAGTCGGCCATCGCACCAGGACTAGTATAGAACTTGATCAGTCGGTCATCGCACCAGGACTAGTTTAGCCCTTGATCAGTCGGTCATCGCACCAGGACTAGTAGAGCACTTGATCAGTCTGCAATCGCACCATAACTAGTATAGCGCTTGATTAGTCGCCCATTGCACCATGCCCAGTACGTATAGCACTTGATCAGTTGGCCATCTCACCATGCCCAGTATAGCACGTGATCAGTCGGCCATGCCGAGTATAGCACTTGATCAGTCGGCCATCGCACCAGGACTAGTAGAGCACTTGATCAGTCTGCCATCGCACAATAACTAGTATAGCGCTTGATCAGTCGCCCATTGCACCATGCCCAGTATAGCACTTGATCAGTTGGCCATCTCACCATGCCCAGTATAGCACGTGATCAGTCGGTCCACACCAGGACTACTTTAGCACTTGATCAGTCGGCCATCGCACCAGGACTAGTATAGCACTCAATCAGTCGGCCATCACACCAGGACTAGTTAAGAACTTGATCAGTCGGCCATCACACCAGGACTACTTTAGCACTTGATCAGTCGGCCATCGCACCAGGACTAGTATAGCACTCAATCAGTCGGCCATCACACCAGGACTAATTAAGAACTTGATCAGTCGGCCATCACACCAGGACTACTTTAGCACTTGATCAGTCGGCCATCGCACCGGGACTAGTTTAGCACTTGATCAGTCGGCCATCGCACCAGGACAAGCAGGCGCGGATACAGAAATAATTGCAGGGGGGGGGTCTGTAAATAAAATTTGGCATAGCCGACCTCCACGAGCGCGAAATCGTAAAGTAGGGGGGTCCTCCCCCAGGAAATTTTTAGATGCCAGATCGCCGCAGATGCGATTTCCTGACACCTAGGCCACAAAAAAAAGTCATCCAACTATTCAGTATTGTAGTTTTTTTTTGCCGAGAGCAGGGGGGGGGGGGGGGGGGGGGGGGGGGTGTCTGGACCCCCTGTATCCGCGCCTGACTAGTTTAGCATTTGATCAGTCGGCCAAGTCATCCTGCGTTACAGACAGAAGTGGTGGTCGGGGGGTGTAGTGTAGTCAAAAACTGGTGGTGGTGGTGATACACATTGTTCCCACTGTGGGATATAGACCGGAACTTTTAAAACGCCAAATGTAGATGGCTGGTGTGTGTGGGGGATCATTGTTTTGTGTCCCCGGCGGTGGTGCGGAGTACAATGAAGAACTAGAAATGGACGCTTGTCGACAAGCGCATGTGTATCCCCCTCCCCAGATACACAAGTAGTTTGAAAAAAGGGTGTTCGAGTTATGCTCCGGAGACAAAATCAGTGACGGAAAAACAAAGGGAGATAACTAAAGAATTAGTGATGCAAGAGTTGTCATTCTTGCGGGACACACCTTTAGGGTCGTGGTCTATGCATGTGTGAAGTTTCATGAAAATATTCCAAAGGGTGTTCGAGTTATGCTCCAGACACGAAATCAGTGCACGAAACAACAAAGGGAGATAACTAAGAAATTAACGACGCAAGAGTTGTCATTCTTACGTGCGACACACCTTTCCTGGGTCGTCTATGCATGTGTGAAGTTTAATAAACTAGAAAATGTGTTCATAGAACACGGATGTCCCACATATCGCTTTGATAATAAATGAGGCCAAATTGCAAG
Organism: Conchocele bisecta; assembly: GCA_029237695.1. Taxonomy (NCBI): domain Eukaryota; kingdom Metazoa; phylum Mollusca; class Bivalvia; order Lucinida; family Thyasiridae; genus Conchocele; species Conchocele bisecta. Next base: position 27,232,143 of record CM055275.1, on the reverse strand, counting down.
TCAAAATTTTATTTTACCTGAGCGTTAAAGTTTTTGAAGCACCAAGTATGTGACCTTGACCCTGGGCTTGGCGGGGGCAGGACAAACGTGGATTTGGCACAGGGCGGTAGAGGACCATTAGAGCAATGCATATATGAAATATGAAGCTGATCCGTGAAAGAAAACAGAAATTATAAGATATTTACCTGAGCGTTAAAGTTTTTGAAGCACAAAGTATATGATGTTAACCCTGGGCTTGGCGGGGGCGGGACGAACGTGGATTTGGCACAGGGCGGTAGAGGACCATTAGAGCAACGCATATATGAAATATGAAGTTGATCCGTGAATGGAAAGAAAAATTATAAGCTATTTACCTGAGCATTAAAGTTTTTGAAGCACCAAGTATGTGACCTTGACCCTGGGATTGGCGGGGGCAGGACGAACGTGGATTTGGCACAGGGCGGTAGAGGACCATTAGAGCAATGCTAGTATGAAATATGAAGATGATCCATGAAAGAAAACAGAAATTATAAGATATTTACCCGAGCGTTAAAGTTTTTAGAAGCACTAAGTATGTGACCTTGACCCTGGGCTTGGCGGGGGCAGGACGAACGTGGATTTGGCACAGGGCGGTAGACGACCATTAGAGCAACGCGTATATGAAATATGAAGTTGATCCGTGAATGGAAATAAAAATTATAGATATTTACCTGAGCGTTAAAGTTTTTGAAGCACCAAGTATGTGACCTTGACCCTGGGATTGGTGGGGCAGGACGAACGTGGATTTGGCACAGGGCGGTAGAGGACCATTAGAGCAATGCGTATATGAAATATGAAGATGATCCATGATCCATGAAAGAAAACAGAAAGTATAAGATATTTACCCAAGCGTTAATGTTTTTTGAAGCACTAAGTATGTGACCTTGACCCTGGGCTTGACGGGGGCAGAACGCAACGTGGATTTGGCACAGCGGTAGAGGACCATATAGAGCAATGCGTATATGCGTGTTCGAGTTATGCTCTGGATACAAAATCAGAGCACGAAAAACAACAAAGGGAGATAAGTAAACAAGAATTCCGCGGAATCAGATGCCTCGCCTTGTCCCGCCTTGACCTCGAGCCTGGGCCCGAAAGCAATTTTCACTGGCCCGAACATATTATACAATTATTGACTAGTGAACCATAGAATATCAGATTATATTCTATGGCTCACTAGTCAATAATTGTTTTATTATATGATAATAGTCTGTATATAGCACTTACGACCTTATGCTACTAGACAAAAAATGAAAAAGAATTGAAAAAAAAAAAATGGAAAAAAAAAATGGAAAAAAAGTTTAAAAATTAAAAATAATAATAATGCTTGCTACTGGAGCCAGAATTTTTTTTAATAGTCCTATATTTATCTACATATATCTGCACAGGTCCACATAATGCCACAATATTTTCAACACAGTTTACGGAAATGTAATATAATCATTTACCTGTATAAAATTACCTGTAAGTGGTCAGTGGTCAGTTGCACATGCTAGCACATGCACAGGTGAATAGTCTGTATATAGCACTTACGACCTTCTGCTACTGGACAAAAATTGAAAAATAATTTGAAAATAAAAATGAAAAAAAAAAAAAAATGGAAAAAAAAAAAAAAAGTTTAAAAATAATAATGCTTGCTACTGGAGCCTAGATTTTTTTTCCAGTCAAATTGAAAAATAAAAATAATTTGAAAAAAAAAAAATGAAAAAAAAATAATGAAAAAAAAAAATGACAAAAAAAAGTTTAAAAAATAATAATGCTTGCTATTGGAGACCAGATTTTTTTTTAATAGTCCTATATTTATTTACATATATCTGCAGAGGTCCACATAATGCCACAATATTTTCAACACAGTACCCAATGTAGTGATTTACCTGTATAAATTACCTGGTCAGCAGTGGTCAAGCAGTGGTCAAGCAGTGGACATCTGCACATGCTAGCCCATGCTTAGCACATGGTTCTCCCAGTTTCTATTGTCTCTCTACAGGTAAGGTGTACAGAGCACACGAGAAAAGGTATACAGAGCAGACGAGAAAACAGGTCTTCATGCATTATTGTCCAGTTTGTAGAGCGTAAAACAAAAAAGGGAGATAACTGAAAAATTAGCTACGCAAGAGTTGTCATTCTTGTGCGCGACACACCTCCGGGTCGTGGTCTATGCATGTGTGAAGTTTCATGAAATATTCCAAAGGGTGGTCGAGTTATGCTCCGGACAGGAAATCAGTGAGCGAAAACAAAAAAGGGAGATAACTCAAAAATTAGCTATGCAAGAGTTGTCATTCTTGTGCACGACACACCTTCGGTTCGTGGTCTAATTGAATGTGTTAAGTTTCATAAAAATATTCCAAAGGGTGGTCGAGTTATGGTCAATCAGTGCGCGAAACAAAAAAGGGAGATAACTCAAAAATTAGCTATGCAAGAGTTGTCATTCTTGTGCGCGACAGACCTTCGGGTCGTGGTCTATGCATGTGAAGTTTCATGAAAATATTTGAAAGGGTGGTGGAGTTATGCTCCGGACACGAAATCAGTGCGAGAAAACAAAAAAGGGAGATAACTAAAAAATTAGCTATGCAAGAGTTGTCATTCTTGTGCGCGACACACCTTCGGGTCGTGGTCTATGCATGTGTGAAGTTTCATGATATATTCCAAAGGGTGTTCGAGTTATGCTCCGGACAAGAAGTGTCTGCGGCGGACGCGGCGCGCTGTCAAATCCATAGTATCCCCCGACGGAGTCCGGGGGATACAATTACTGATGAATTACTGTATTGAACACACATGTATATGCACTGTGATACCGTACTTCACAATCCTCAGTTTTAAATTGTTTCTGTATCGTAAAACTGAAAATTTATTCATTTTGAAAAACTTAAAATTGTGGCAGATGATCGAAATGAAAACCGGATGTTTACATGCGAAATGAACCGGTGCATCAGTATATTTTAACCGCACGATGACCCACTGTATATTCATACCATATCCGTACGGATATATCGTATATACGAACGGATATCGTATGTTTGTATAATATTCGTATAGTACGTTTGTATAATGTAAACAAACTGTACTATACGATGGTAAGTTTTTACCGCAAATAGCGAAAGAATGACCACACAAACGGTATCGCGAAAGAATGACCGCACAAACTGGACCGCGAAAGAATGACCGCACAAACGGTATCGCGATTGGACCGCAATTAGACTGCAATTTCAGAGGGGACGAATTGCAATTCAAGGACCGCTGGATTGCAATTCTTGGTAAGAGAATCGTAGGCGGGAGTGTATGTAAACATATGTATGAAACGGAATTGTAGAAATGTCTGTCGCAGAAAGATAAATTCGCGGAAATGTAGAAATATGTCTGTCGCGGAAATATAGAAATATGACTTTCACAGAATTGTAAAAATATGTCCGTCACAGAAAGATAGAAATATGTCTGTCGTGGAAATGTAGAAATATATCTGTCGTGGAAATGTAGAAATATGCCTGTCGCGGAAATGTAGAAATATGTCTGTCGTGGAAATGTAGAGAAATATGCTGTCGCGGAAATGTAGAAATATGTCTGTCGCATAAATATAGAAATATGTCTTTCAAATTTTTAATGTAGAATATGTCTGTCACAGAAAGATAGAAATCTGTATGTCGCGGAAATGTAGAAATATGTCTTTCACAGAATTGTAGAAATATGTCTTTCACAGAATTGTAGAAATATGTCTGTCGCGGAAATGTAGAAATATATCGGTCGCGGAAATGTAGAAATATGTCTGTCATGGGAATGTAGAAATATGCCTTTCACATAATTGTATGAAAATATGTCCGTCACAGAAAGAGAGAAACTTGTATGTCGCGGAAATGTAGAAATATGTCTTTCACAGAATTGTAGAAATGTGTCTGTCGCGGAAATTGTAGAAATATATCGGTTGCGGAAATTGAATACATATGTTGCGGAAATTTAGAAATGTCTGTCGCGGAAATGTAGAAATATGTCTGTTGCGGGAATGTAGAAATATGTCTTTCACATAATTGTAGAAATATGTCCGTCACAGAAAGAGAGAAACATATCTTTCTCGGAATGTAGAAATATGTCTGTCACGGAATTATAGAAATATGTCTGTTGCGGAAATGTAGAAATATGTCTGTCACGTAATTATAAGAAATGTAGAAATACATCTGTTGCGGAAATTTAGAAATGTCCGTCACGGAAATGTAGAAATATGTCTGTTGCGTAAATGTAGAAATATGTCTGTTGAATAAATGTAGAAATAAGTCTGTTGTGGAAATGTAGAAATATGTCTTGCATAAATGTAGAAATATGTTCTGTTGCGGAAATGTAGAAATATGTCTTGCATAAATGTAGAAATATGTCTGTTGCGGAAATGTAGAAATATATTCTTGCATAAATGTAGAAATATGTCTGTCACATATAAAGTAGAAATATGTCTTTGTTTTTGTATCACGGAATTGTAGAAATGTCTGTCGCAGAAAGATAAATTCGCGGAAATGTAGAAATATGTCTGTCGCGGAAATATAGAAATATGACTTTCACAGAATTGTAAAAATATGTCCGTCACAGAAAGATAGAAATATGTCTGTCGTGGAAATGTAGAAATATGCCTGTCGCGGAAATGTAGAAATATGTCTGTCGCATAAATATAGAAATATGTCTTTCAAATTTTTGTAGAAATATGTCTGTCACAGAAAGATAGAAATCTGTATGTCGCGGAAATGTAGAAATATATGTCGTGGAAATGTAGAAATATGCCTGTCGCGGAAATGTAGAAATATGTCTGTCGTGGAAATGTAGAAATATGCCTGTCGCGGAAATGTAGAAATATGTCTGTCGCATAAATATAGAAATATGTCTTTCAAATTTTTGTAGAAATATGTCTGTCACAGAAAGATAGAAATCTGTATGTCGCGGAAATGTAGAAATATGTCTTTCACAGAATTGTAGAAATATGTCTTTCACAGAATTGTAGAAATATGTCTGTCGCGGAAATGTAGAAATATATCGGTCGCGGAAATCTAGAAATATGTCTGTCATGGGAATGTAGAAATATGCCTTTCACATAATTGTAGAAATATGTCCGTCACAGAAAGAGAGAAATCTGTATGTCGCGGAAATGTAGAAATATGTCTTTCACAGAATTGTAGAAATGTGTCTGTCGCGGAATTGTAGAAATATATCGGTTGCGGAAATGTAGAAATACATATGTTGCGGAAATTTAGAAATGTCCGTCGCGGAAATGTAGAAATATGTCTGTTGCGGGAATGTAGAAATATGTCTTTCACATAATTGTAGAAATATGTCCGTCACAGAAAGAGAGAAACATATCTTTCTCGGAAATGTAGAAATATGTCTGTCACGGAATTATAGAAATATGTCTGTTGCGGAAATGTAGAAATATGTCTGTTGCGGAAATGTAGAAATATGTCTGTCACGTAATTATAGAAATGTAGAAATACATCTGTTGCGGAAATTTAGAAATGTCCGTCACGGAAATGTAGAAATATGTCTGTTGCGGAAATGTAGAAATATGTCTGTTGAATAAATGTAGAAATAAGTCTGTTGTGGAAATGTAGAAATATGTCTTGCATAAATGTAGAAATATGTCTGTTGCGGAAATGTAGAAATATGTCTTGCATAAATGTAGAAATATGTCTGTTGCGGAAATGTAGAAATATATCTTGCATAAATGTAGAAATATGTCTGTCACATAAATGTAGAAATATGTCTTGCATAAATGTAGAAATATGTCTGTTGCGGAAATGTAGAAATATGTCTTGCATAAATGTAGAAATATGTCTGTTGCGGAAATGTAGAAATATATCTTGCATAAATGTAGAAATATGTCTGTCACATAAATGTAGAAATATGTCTTTGTTTTTGTATCACGGAATTGTAGAAATGTCTGTCGCAGAAAGATAAATTCGCGGAAATGTAGAAATATGTCTGTCGCGGAAATATAGAAATATGACTTTCACAGAATTGTAAAAATATGTCCGTCACAGAAAGATAGAAATATGTCTGTCGTGGAAATGTAGAAATATGCCTGTCGCGGAAATGTAGAAATATGTCTGTCGCATAATATAAATATGTCTTTCATAAATTTTTGTAGAAATATGTCTGTCACAGAAAGATAGAAATCTGTATGTCGCAAGAAATGTAGAAATATGTCTTTCACAGAATTGTAGAAATATGTCTTTCACAGAATTGTAGAAATATGTATTTCACAGAATTGTAGAAATATGTCTGTCGCGGAAATGTAGAAATATATCGGTCGCGGAAATGTAGAAATATGTCTGTCATGGGAATGTAGAAATATGTCTTTCACATAATTGTAGAAATATGTCCGTCACAGAAAGAGAAATCTGTATGTCGCGGAAATGTAGAAATATGTCTTTCACAGAATTGTAGAAATGTGTCTGTCGCGGAATTGTAGAAATATATCGGTTGCGGAAATGTAGAAATACATATGTTGCGGAAATTTAGAAATTTCCATCGCGGAAATGTAGAAATGTCTGTTGCGGGAATGTAGAAATATGTCCGTCACAGAAAGAGAGAAACATATCTTTCTCGGAAATGTAGAAATATGTCTGTCACGGAATTGTAGAAATATGTCTGTTGCGGAAATGTAGAAATATGTCTGTTGCATAAATGTAGAAATAAGTCTGTTGTGGAAATGTAGAAATATGTCTTGCATAAATGTAGAAATATGTCTGTTGCGGAAATGTAGAAATATGTCTTGCATAAATGTAGAAATATGTCTGTTGCGGAAATGTAGAAATATATCTTGCATAAATGTAGAAATATGTCTGTCACATAAATGTAGAAATATGTCTTTGTTTTTGTATCACTGAGCATGCGCATGGAAGATAAAACGGGGAAACAAACAAAAACTGATTTTCTGGCAAATGTAGTGCAAACGTGGGTCAAACCAACACAGCTTGTGTAAACTCAAGACGCAACTGTACCTGATAAAAGTAAGCACTTAGAAATAAACCAACCTTCAGGTCCTTAAAGGTTACCTCCACATCCCCTTCCACAACCGAGTCATTCGTGTCTACAGACATTTCGCCATCACTCGCAGCTACAAAGTGGGTCAATTCGTGAAACATACGGAGCACATACTCTTTTCTCCTGTTTGAAATAAAGATGTTTGATTCGCAAAGACTAAGACATAGAAGACAACTGTGGTATACAAAACAAATACAAGAGTTCCGAAGGTCACAATATGCGCTCGTGGAGGCAAGGCCAATCAACAAGGGGAGATAACTCACTGAAAATCAATAGGCTTGCCGTGATAAACATGTATACCGAATTTTGTTACAATCGGTGAAGTAGAACTCGAGTTAATGCGTGGACACAAGGATACAGAGTGGGAACATTGGAAATGGCCGCCAAGGGAGGATAAGTCATCGGACATGATATAGCATATTAAGATGAATGCATGTATGAAATATCAATGCGCTCCCTGAAAACAGAAGTTATACAAAATTTAACCCAAAGTTAAGTTTATGAACGCACTAAGTTAGTGATTTTCTACAGCATGATAGCTATTCACATGAGGAATGCATGTATGAATGCACTAAGTTTGTGACCTTCACCTTGGAGAAAGGGATGGGGGATGGGTCATGGATTTGCTGTAGCACAATAGAGGATCAACAGATGAATGCATGTATGAAATAGAAGTTATAAAAATACATTTACACCAACGTTACGTTTATGATGTTGATCTTGGGGTATGAAATATCAAAGCGTTCCCTGTAAATGAAAAGAAGTTACACAACATTTACCCCAACATTAAGTTTAAGTTTATGAACATGCTAAGTTTGTGACCTTGACCTTGGGGTAAGGGTTGGGTGGTGGGTCGTGGATTTGCTACAGCATGATAGAGGGTCATCTGAGGAATGCATGTATGAAGGTGTTCCATGAAAGGAAACAGATGTTATAAGACATTTACACCAACGTTAAGTTTATGAATGTGCTAAGTTTGTGACCTTGACCTCATGGATTTGCTATAGCACGATAGAGTTTCATCAGATAAATGCATGTATGGAATATCAAGGCGTTCCATAAAAGGAAACAGATGTTATAAGACATTTACCTTGAGGTAAGGGATGGGCAGTGGGTCATGGATTGCTATAGCATGATAGAGTATCATCAGAGGAATCCATGTATGAAATATCAAGGCGTTCCCTGTAAATAAACAGAAGTTACACAATATTTACCCCAACGTTAAACTTATGAACATGCTAAGTTTGTGACCTTGACCTTGGGGTAAGGGTTGGGTGCTGCGTCATTGATTTGCTACAGCATGATAGAGGGTCATCTGAGGATTGCATGCATGAAATATCAAGGCGTTCCATGGAAGAAATTTACCCCAACGTTAAGTTTATGAATGTGCTAAGTTTGTGACCTTGACCTCGGGGTAAGGGGTGGGCGGTGGGTCATGGATTTGCTATAGCACGATACAGTATCATCAGATGAATGCATGTATGATATATCAAGGTGTTCCATGAAAGGAAACAGATGTTATAAGACATTTACCCCAACGTTAAGTTTATGAATGTGCTAAGTTTGTGACCTTGACCTTGGGGAAACGGGTGGGGGATGGGTCATGGTTTTGCTATAGCACGATAGAGTATCATCGGATGAATGCATGTATGAAATATGAAGGTGTGCCTTGCAAATAAACAGAAGTTACACAACATTTACACCAGCGTTAAGTTTATGAACATGCAGCCTTCACTCAAACTTGGTACAGTTGCATAAAACAACATCGTGCGGTAGACCTTGACATTGGGGTCAGTGGTGCAAGGTGGGTCGTAGGTTTGCTATAGCATAATATAGCATATTAAGATGAATGCATGTATGAAATATTAATGCGCTCCCTGAAAACAGAAGTAAAACAAAAGTTAACCCAACGTTAAGTTTATGAAAGCACTAATTTGGTGATTTACTACAGCTATTCACATAAGGAATGCATGTATGAATGTGCTAAGTTTGTGACCTTCACCTTGGGGAAAGGGGTGGGGGGGGTCATGGATTTGCTGTAGCACAATAGAGGATCATCAGATGAATGCAGGTAGTGAAATATCAAATGCGTTCCCTGTAAAGAAACAGAAGTCACGCAACATTTACCCCAAAGTTAGTTTATGAAAATGCTAAGCTTGTGGACCTTGACCTTGGGGTAAGAGGTGGGCGGTGGGTCATGGATATTTGCAATAACATGATAGAGTATCATCAGATGAATGCATGTATGAAAATAATCAAGGCGTTCCATGAAAGGAAACAGATGTTATAAGACATTTACCCCAACATTAAGTTTATGAATGTGCTAAGTTTGTGACCTTGACCTTGGGGTAAGGGGTGGGTCATGGATTTGCTATAGCACAATATTGTATCATCAGATGAATGCATGAATGAAATATCAAGGCATTCCAAGAAAGGAAACATATGTTATAAGACATTTACCCCAACGTGAAGTTTATGAATGTGCTAAGTTTGTGACCTTCACCTTGGGGAAAGGGTGGGGTGGGGGGGGGGGTCATGGATTTGCTGTAGCACAATAGAGGATCATCAGATGAATGCAGGTATGAAATATCAAAGCGTTCCCTGTAAAGAAACAGAAGTCACGCAACATTTACCCCAAAGTTAAGTTTATGAAAATGCTAAGCTTGTGACCTTGACCTTGGGGTAAGAGGTGGGCGGTGGGTCATGGATTTGCAATAACATGATAGAGTTTGTGACCTTGACTTTGGGGAAAGGGGTGGGAGCCTGGGAGGTGGGTCAATGATTTGCTATAGTACGATACAGTATCATCAGATGAATGCATGTAGGAAATATGAAGGTATTCCCTTTAAATAAACAGAAGTTACACAACGTTTACCCCAATGTTAAGTTTATGAATGTGCTAGGTTTGCGACCTTGACCTTGGGGTAAGGTTTGGGTGGTAGGTCGTGGATTTGCTACAGCATGATAGAGGGTCATCTGAGGAATGCATGTGTGCAATATCAAGGCGTTCCATGAAAGAAAACAGACAGATGTTATAAGACATTTACCCCAACGTTAAGTTTATGAATGTTCTAAGTTTGTGACCTTGACCTTGAGGTAAGGGATGAGCGGTGAGTCATGGATTTGCTATAGCATGATAGAGTATCATCAGATGAATCCATGTATGAAATATGAAGGCGTTCCCTGTAAATAAACAGAAGTCACACAACATTTACCCCAAAGTTAAGTTTATGAACATGCTAAGTTTGTGACCTTGACCTTGGGGTAAGGCTTGGGTGGTGGATCGTGGATTTGCTACAGCATGATAGAGTTTCATCACATGAATGCATGTATGAAATATCAAGGCGTTCCATGAAAGGAAACAGATGTTATAAGACATTTACACCAATGTTAAGTTTACGAATGTGCTAAGTTTGTGACCTTGACCTTGGGGAAAGGGGTGGGTCATGGATTTGCTATAGCACGATAGAGTATCATCAGATGAATGCAGGTATGAAATATCAAAGCGTTCCCTGTAAAAAAAACAGAAGTTACACAACATTTGCCCCAACGTTAAGTTTATGAAAATGCTAAGCTTGTGACCTTGACCTTGGGGTAAGGGTTGGGTTGTGGGTTTGCTACAGCATGATAGAGGGTCATCTGAGGAATGCATGTATGAAATATCAAGGCATTCCATGAAAGGAAACAGATGTTATAAGACATTTTACCTACCCCAATGCTAAGTTTACGAATGTTCTAAGTTTGTGACCTTGACCTTGGGGTAAGAGGTGGGCGGTGGGCTATGAATTTGCAATAGCATGATAGGGTAAGGGGTGGGTCATGAATTTGCTATAGCACAATAATGTATCATCAGATGAATGCATGTATAAAATATCAAGGCGTTCCATGAAAGGAAACATGTTATAAGACATTTACCCCAACATTAAGTTTATGAATGTGCTATGTTTGTGACCTTGACCTTGGGGAAAGGGGTGGGTCATGGATTTGCTATAGCACGATAGAGTATCATCAGATGAATGCATGGATGAAATATCAAAGCGTTCCCTGTAAAGAAACAGAAGTTACACAACATTTACCCCAACGTTAAGTTTATGAATGTGCTATGTTTGGGACCTTGACCTTTGGGTAAGGGTTGGGTGGTGGGTTGTGGATTTGCTACAGCATGATAGAGGGTCTTCTGAGCAATGCATGTATGAAATAGCAAGGCGTTCCATGAAAGGAAATAGATGTTACAAGACATTTGCCCCAAAGTTAAGTTTATGAATGTGCTAAGTTTGTGACCTTGACCCTGGGGTATGGGGTGGGCGGTGGGTCGTGGATTTGCTACAGCATGACAGAGGGTCATCGGAAGAATGCATGTATGAAATAGCAAGGCGTTCCATGAAAGAAACCAGACAGATATTATAAGACATTTACCCCAACGTTAAGTTTATGAATGTGCTAAGTTTCTGACCTTGACCTTGAGGTAAGGGATGGGCAGTGGGTCATGGATTTGCTATAGCATGATAGAGTATCATCAGAGGAATCCATGTATGAAATATCAAGGCGTTCCCTGTAAATAAACAGAAGTTACACAACATATACCCCAACGTTAAGTTTATGAACATGCTAAGTTTGTGACCTTGACCTTGGGGTAAGGGTTGCATGTGGAGCGTGTGGACGCCGACTTCTGGAGCTAAAAATGGCTGCCAAAGGGAGATAAGTGATCGAAAATTCAAAATCAATAGGCTTCTTCGTCTTGCCGTGTTAAACATGTATACCGAATTTGGTTACAATCCGTCAAGGAGTACTGTAGTTATTGCGTGGACAATCTGTTCTCGCCCGCCAGCCGCCCGCCCGTACAAGATGAATACATAATATGTCCCGTTTTTTCAAACGGGCGTATAACAAGAGGGCCAGTGTGGCCATATATCGCTCACCTGGTTATTATATATATGCACAGGGCCTGAAAATAGCACTGGTCCGAGGTCCTCGACCTGCAAATTTTAAGGTAGGACCTTTGTATTTTACAAGCAACAAATCCGCCGGACCTGTGATAAAATTGAAATTGCTATCATCATTCAGTGGCGATACTAAATCAGTTCTGATTATCGTCTTATTAGAGAATTTATGGTTACACAGTCGAGAATTTACACATGGTGTGACAAGTCGTTTCGCATGAAACAGACACGTTTTTCTAGTGATCATCTCGGACCTTCCAAAAGATCATCGGACCTTTCACTTTTTTCCTTGTTAGGTTCCGGACCTACTGGTAAAAGTTGCTATTTTCAGGCCCTGATATCATGCCTCATTTGCATATGAATATAGCCCGATACCACCGCGAGTCACTATCAGTAAAATAAATATTACTAAATTATTATATTTGTATAGCGGGCACTCGCAGGGCCTGAAAATAGCAACTTTTACCAGTAGGTTCGGGACCTAACAAGGAAACAAGAGCTCTGTGGAGCAAGATGTCCCGCCTGGCGCAGTTAGTACATAAAGAGCTTGTAATAACCTTGGGGTTAGTGAGCATCATGGGCTTTCTGTAGAATGATGCAGGATGATGTTACAAATACACCTATGAAATACTAGAGCATTCCATCAATGGAAACAGAAGTTATTGCAGATTAACCCCAATGTTAATGTTTGTGATGGACAGACGGACGAACAGACAACTTTTGCATCCCTATATTCCCTTTTCGCTACGCGAGGGAATAATAAACTGAAACCAAAACACTTATTTTCCAACAAACACAGCTAAACACAAACAAAAATGCCACCAACACCATGTATCTCCTGGCACCGATGCTACATTTCTATACTAGACATTTTTGAAGTCCGTGACCTTGACCTTGGGGCTACCGGACACCATGAACTTTCTGCAGATGATGCGGAATGTTCTTACAAATGCATGATGCAATATTAAAACATTCCATCAAGCGAAACAATAGTTACAATAAATTAACCCAAACATTAAGTTTTCAAAACTGAGCATTTTCTAAGCCCGTGACCTTGACCTTGGGCTTTCTGTAGAATCATACCGAATGTTGCTATAGTTAACACCTAAAGCATTCCATCAAGGGAAACAGAGGTTGTAATAAAGTAAACCAAGCGTTAAGTTTTCCAAACCCGTTATTGAAAACCCGTGACCTTGACTTTTGGGGTTAGCAGGCACCATGGGCTTTCTGTAGAATGATGCGGGATGTTGTTTCAAATGCATGTATGAATATTAAAGCATTCAATTGAGGGAAACAGAAGTTACAAATTAACCTGAGCGTTAAGCTTTAGAAACATAGCCAAACACAAAAACTTAACGTTGAATGCATGTGAAAATTAGGTCAATGAACCATGAAAACTAGGCCAAGGTCACATGAGTTCCCTCTGTGTGAGATGGTTACACCACAGTGTTGATGTATACCAAGTTTGGAGGTCGTAGGACTTATAGTTTTCCGGAAATTGAGCTAAATGCAAAAACTTAACATTGAATGCATGTGAAATGAAGTCAATAAACTATGAAAACTAGGTCACGGTCACATGGGCTCCCTCTGTGTGAGGCGGTTACACCACAGTGTTGAAGTATACCGAAGCATTCCATCAAGGGAAACAGAAGTGGTAATAAATTAAACCGAGCGTTAAGTTTTCCAAACACGGACATTTCTAAGTCAGTGACCTTTCTAAGTCAGTGATGTGGGATGTTGTTACAAATGCATGTATGGAATATTAAAGCATTCCATTGAGGGAAACAGAAGTTACAATGAATTAACCTGAGCGTTCATTTTTAGAAACAGAGCTAAACGCTAAAACTTAACGTTGAATGCATGTGAAAAGTAGGTCAATGAACCATGAAAACTGAGTCACGGTCACATGGGCTCCCTCTGTGTGAGATGGTTAATTCCATCTAGAGAAAAAGAACTTGTAATTAAATTAAACCGAGCGTTAAGTTTTCCAAACCCGGAAATTTCTAAGTCAGTGACCTTAACCTTTGGGGTTAGTGGGCACCATGGGCTTTCTGTAGTGATGCGGGATGTTGTTACAAATGCATGTATGGAACATTAAAGCATTCCATTGAGGGAAACAGAAGTTACAATGAACTAACCTGAGCATTAAGTGTTAGAAACAGAGCTAAGCGCAAAAACTTAACGTTGAATGCATGTGAAAAGTAGGTCAATGAACCATGAAAACTAGGTCAATGTCACATGGGCTCCCATTGTGTGAGATGGTTACACCACAGTGTTGATGTATACCAAGTATGGAGGTCATAGGACTTATAGTTTTCTGGAAACTGAGCTGGACGTGAAATGTTCTAAAGCAGGCGGGACAAAAAGTGAAAAGTCTGATTCATTTTTTGGAAAGTCCGAGAGGATATTCGCAAGAAAAACGGTAGAAATATATGTCTGTTTCGTACTAAATGACTCGTCACACCATGTGTAAATACTTGAATATGTCACCAAATATTATCTTATAAGACTATAATCAGAACGGATTTAGCATCGCCACTAATGATGATTGCAATTTCAATTTTATCACAGGTCCGGTGGACTTTTCGCTTGTAAAATACAAAGATCCGACATTAAAATTTGCAGGTCCAGGACCTCGGACCAGTGCTATTTTCAGGCCCTGAATGGCAAGTAAATCTGAGAGACCTGTATACATTCATTATTCCTACAAAGTCTTGTTGAAACCAGTCTGATGATGGGAAGACATTGTTTAACCCTTAGATCGCTACACACAACAATTGTTGTCTGCTGTTGCTTTTACATCTTGCCTTATTTCTCAATAAAAACATGATTTGACAGCACTTCAGAATCATTTTCAACGGAAATGATTCTAAAGTGCTGTCAAAGCATGTTGTAAATTATTGTAAAGTGCTGTCAATGCATGTTTTTGATGATAGAAATGGAAAATAGAAAATAAACAGCAGATGACAAAAAATTAAGATAGCGGTGTAAGGGTTAAAGATTTTGTCCAACTTTACACGGCGGCCATCTTGGATTATGTGACGATATCCAATTTGAAAAATCTGTAATGTTTCACCGAAAAACAATAAACTATGAAGTTAAGCGGTTTGTAAGAAAAGGCTGTTTGAAAGCGCAAATAAAAAGCTACCGGTTTGACCTTTTGGCGGCCATCTTGGATGATGTGATCATCCAATTTCGAAAATAAATGCTTCAGAGAGATCGTCTCATCAATACCTTCGATTTAATATACAACATGACCGTAGTTGGTAAAATGTGAAATTTGAACCGCCCGCCAGGCCCTGCCCATTTTTGAAAGAGCATTGCCTGTCGATCATTGCTGTCTAAGTTTCGTTAAAATCTGTCAACGGTCCGTGAGAAGATTTTTTAAAAAATTTACCTACTTTTCCACAGTGGCCATCTTGGATTAGGCAAAATTAAACAAATCTGACATGTCCCCACCCATAGATCATCCCTGAGAAGGTTGACCAACACCGGCCAGGCGGTTCACGACGCAGAAGACCTTCGGCGGCCATCTTGCATGACCTAATCATCTGATTTCGACCAAAAATGATCCAGAGTGAAAGAGCATTGACTGCTGATCATTCCTGTCAAGTTTCGTCTGGTAGTTCATGAAAAGAACATTTTTTAAGAATTTTACCGACTTTTCCATGACGGCTATTTTGGATTAAAGGACGACCTGCAAATTTACAAATCTGACATGCCCCCACCCATAGATCATCCCTGTGAAGATTGACCACTATTGACCCAGTGGTTCACCAGAAGACGTTAGAAATCTCTAATGAAAGGATGAACTTTTGACCTTTCGGCGGCCATCATGGATGACATAATAATTTGATTCCGACAATAAATACTCTAGAGTGATTGTCTAGTCGATTTGATATATGACCATATTCGGTCAAATGTAAACTTTTGCCCATACCCCCCCCCAACCCTATGATTTTTTACCCCGGGGCCACCATTTTAACACATCTAAAACAAAACAGCATGGACTATCAATTATTCCTGCCAAGTTTCGTTGACATTGGCCTAGCAGTTCGTGAGAAGAAATATTTTTAAGAATTTGACCTACTTTTCCACGGCGGCCATCTTGGATTAAGGGACGACCTCCAAATTTACAAATCTGACATGCCCCACCCATATATCATCCCTGTGAAGATTGACCAATATTGGCCCAGCGGTTCACTAGAAGATGTTAGAAATCTCTAATAAAAGAATGATCTTTTGACCTTTTGGCGGCCATCATGGATGACATAATCTTCCATAATCATCCAATTTATTGTGATTGTGATTGTCTAGTCGATACCTTCGAATTGATATATGACCATATTCGGTCAAATGTGAAATTTTACCCATACCCCCCCCCCACCCCCCCCCCCCCCTCTCATTTTTAAACCCGGGGCCACCATTTTAACACATCTAAAACAGCATGGACTATCAATTATTACTGCCAAGTTTCGTTGAAATTGGCCCAGCGGTTCGTAAAAAGAAATCATTTTAAGAATGTTACCTACTTTTCCACGGCGGCCATCTTGAATTAAGCGACGACCTCCAATTTTACAAACCTTATATGACCCCACCCATATATCATCTCTGTAAAGTTTGACCAACATTGGCTCAGCGGTTTGAGAAGACGTTTGAAATTATGGACGGACGGACGAAAAACGTTAACAATAGCTCACCTGAGCCTTTGCCTTTTGCTCAGGTGAGCTAAAAAATAAACAATGCCACAACAAACCCTAATCGATCTGGATTGCACAAGTTTAATTAGTTATTAAATGCATTAATTACGATAACCTCATTAATAATGTGTAGTTATTATTAATTAGCTTTTGCAGCTCATATAAGCATGATAAGTGAATTTCCATCTTTATTAGAAGTTATTATTCTCAGGCGCTGCCAATTTATATTTTTGTTAAGAAATATGTCAAATATAAATAAACAGCAGACAATTATTTTTGTTTCCGGCCATTCATGGTTAAGTGAGCACTGACCCCAGCCTGAACTTGTGAGGGAGCGACTTCCTTCAGTTCGGTGTTAGTTTCGACACCCGATGTGCTGTTGTTGTTACAGTTGACATTGGCGTCATCTAGCCCCGCCTCCTCCACAAACGACTCATCCTCATTGGACGATTTCCGCAACACCTTCGCCAGCTTCTTGAACACTGTGTCAACCTTCTCACCTGTGATTGGTTAAAAAATTGATAGCAAATGAGGCAAAATTAGAATTAGACAAAAACTATATACCCCTCGACATACTTCGCTGGATGGACAATAAAAACTTCAATGCATATTTTGAAATGCTAATGTTTTCTGTTACGGACAGACTGATGAACGGACGGACAACCAGACGGAAAGGCGAAACTATATGCCCCTCGGCATACTTTGTAAGATATGGGTATAATAACATAGAGTTATTCTGGATATATTGGAAGTCTATCGTTTGAGAGCTGAGCCTGGTAAATACCATAGCAAATTTAAACTAGAAATGTGACCTGGAAAACTGTTGTTCACAAAGAAAGGGGAGGGGCCCACTTGTTCGTCTGTAGCCTATTTCACCTACATTGCAAAGTATACTTATCTAGTAAAGTATACTTTGAGGGAGAAATTTTCAACTGAAGGATAAATTTATTATTTTTTACTATACTGAATTTATTACATTATCACAGCCATTTTAATTCAGTATAATAATTCTGCATACTTTTAATCATCACATATATGCAGTCGTTATTATACACACTTTTTTGTGAAAAAAAAATGGGTATATTGTTTTCGTCACGGGTGTCCGTCAGTCCGTAAGTCCGTCCGTCCGTCCGTCCGTACGTCCGTCACGTTTCTTGTAACTCGAAAAACTTTTTGACCTTCATACCTACGTGCCTGATATTTGGTATGTAGCTTCGTTATCATGTGCAGATGCGCAAAGTGAATTCGGATTTTTGATCCGACCCTCCATCATGGATTATCTCCCCCTTTCGGACTCAGAATTTCCCATTTTTTCCTTGTAACTCGAAAAACTTTTTCACCTTCATACCTACGCGCCTGATATTTGGTATGTAGCTTCGTTATCATGTGCAGATGCGCAAAGTGAATTCGGATTTTTCATCCGACCCTCCATCATGGATTATCTCCCCCTTTCGCACTCAGAATTTCCCATTTTTTCCTTGTAACTCGAAAAACTTTTTCATGTAACTCGAAAAACTTTTTGACCTTCATACCTACGTGCCTGATATTTGGTATGTAGCTTCGTTATCATGTGCAGATGCGCAAAGTGAATTCGGATTTTTGATCCGACCCTCCATCATGGATTATCTCCCCCTTTCGGACTCAGAATTTCCCATTTTTTCCTTGTAACTCGAAAAACTTTTTCACCTTCATACCTACACGCCTGATATTTGGTATGCAGCTTCGTTATCATGTGCAGATGCGCAAAGTGAATTCGGATTTTTCATCCGACCCTCCATCATGGATTATCTCCCCCTTTCGCACTCAGAATTTCCCATTTTTTCCTTGTAACTCGAAAAAACTTTTTCACCTTCATACCTAGCGCCTGATATTTGGTATGTAGCTTCGTTATCATGTGCAGATGCGCAAAGTGAATTCGGATTTTTCATCCGACCCTCCATCATGGATTATCTCCCCTTTCGGACTCAGAATTTCCATTTTTTCCTTGTAACTCGAAAAAACTTTTTTGACCTTCATACCTACGCGCCTGATATTTGGTATGTAGCTTCGTTATCATGTGCAGATGCGCAAAGTGAATTTGGATTTTTCATCCGACCCTCCATCATGGATTATCTCCCCCTTTCGGACACAGAATTTCCCTTATTTTTCCTTGTACTCGAAAAACTTTTTCACCTTCATACCTACGCGCTCATATTTCCTATGTAGCTTCGTTATCTGTGCAGATGCGCAAAGTGAATTCGGATTTTTGATCCGACCCTCCATCATGGATTATCTCCCCCTTTCGGACTCAGAATTTCCCATTTTTTCCTTGTAACTCGAAAAACTTTTTCACCTTCATACCTACGCGCCTCATATTTCCTATGTAGCTTCGTTATCATGTGCAGATGCGCAAAGTGAATTCGGATTTTTGATCCGACCCTCCATCATGGATTATCTCCCCTTTCGGACTCAGAATTTCCCATTTTTCCTTGTAACTTGAAAAACTTTTTCACCTTCATACCTACGCGCCTCATATTTCCTATGTAGCTTCGTTATCATGTGCAGATGCGCAAAGTGAATTCGGATTTTTCATCCGACCCTCCATCATGGATTATCTCCCCCTTTCGGACTCAGAATTTCCCATTTTTTCCTTGTAACTCGAAAAACTTTTTCACCTTCATACCTACGCGCCTCATATTTGCTATGTAGCTTCGTTATCATGTGCAGATGCGCAAAGTGAATTCGGATTTTTTATCCGACCCTCCATCATGGATTACCTCCCCCTTTCGGACTTAGCATTTGGGGAAAGTGGGTATATTGCGATGGCGCGCCATCGACTTTTTCTAGTTTCTATATGAAATAATGCATTTCGAGAAAAATAAATGATTACTCCCTGAAAGTATATTTTGCTAGATAAGTATACTTTGCTGGTGAAATAGGCTACAGAGGTATATTGGTGCAATGGACACTCGTTATGAATTGCGCTAACCAGACAGCCTAGTTTTGTTTGTTTGTTGGGGTTTAAAGGCCTATCAACAGCCAAGGTAATTTAAAAAGCAGGAGCATCAGTAATATCGTACTACTTTTATAATGGGCAATAAACCAATTCAACTCCCAGGTAACAAGAGAGCCAAAGATAACAAGAGTGCCGTAAGTCACAAAATACACCCGTCAAAGATGGGCCAGACAGCGAAGATGCAGAAATGTGAAGCTATCACCAAGGCAAGAAACATTAATGAGAATTTGAAAATCTATAGCATTGTTTCTTCAAATTGTTGTGATAAACAGGTATACTAATTTAGGTAGAGATGTGTAAAGTAGAAATTATAGAATTGGATACAAAATTTGTAAAACAAATGGCTAAGTTAAAAAGGTGACATTTTTGTTAAAAATATTTGTTTTCGGCATAAAAACACCAAGGTGAACATCTGCAATATGTATAGAAGACGCGTGTATAGTTTGAGATTGATTGTGTGAACAGTTTCAGACGAGTTGTGTTAAAGTTAAAAACGGGGGCGGATCCAGAATTTGAGTATGCTAGGGTGGTTCGGGGGCATGCCCCCCAGGACAAATTTTGAAATCTAGATGTCCAGAAATGCACTTTCCTGTGTTTTACGGCATTTAAATTCAGACTCCAACTGGTGGTAAACTCTGATCTATGTAAACTCTGTGGTGGCTGGGGGGCGGGCAACCCGGAACGCCCACCCCCCCTAGATCCGCCCCTGAAAAAGTTGATATTTTTTTTATATGTGTAGAAGACGTGTGTACAGTTTCAGATCGATTGTCATGACAACGGTTTCAGAGGAGTAATGTGTACACAAACTCTATACCCGATATAGAATTGCATACAGATATGTAGAAAACATGGATAAGTTAAAAAGGTGATATTTTCGTTAACAAATATTTTTTCTGCATAAAAACAGCAAGGTGCACATCTTCAATATGTGTAGTTTTAGATCGATTTATTGAACGGTTTCAGAGGAGTTGTGTACACAAACTCTGTACCCTATATAGAATTGTATACAAAAATGTAGAAAAAATTGCTATTAGTTAAAAAGGTGATATTTTTGTTAACAAATATTTCTTCCCCATAAAAACACCAAGGTGCAGATCTTCAATATTAGTCGAGTAGGCACTCCTATGTGTTCCATAGTGGACCTAGACATTCTGTTTCCTATAAACTTTTATTGTTGTTTCATCTTTATATGGTTCCCTAGAACAAATTTAGCTTTGTTGCCCAAATGGCAACTTTGGGCAACTCTTGCAATTTGCATAAATCCAAGATGGCTGCCAGTCGCCATTTTAAAACTTTTAATACAAAATAATTGTCATATAATGATGTATAATACCATTTGTTATTTGTTTTGGGGTGTCTAGAATCATTTTACGATGTTATATTTAGTAGTAAGGCTAATGGAATGTTTGTTTTCAATTTTTTACATCCAAGATGGCGCCCAAAATCCTATTTTTGTCGCTATTTTAACAACAAAACTGAATTAAATACTAGAAATAAGCGAGAATTCATAGTCACACAACATTGTAGACACTTGAGATATGATTTGAGAATAATTCTTCTAAATTCACGACACTGCTGTTCTGACGGTCATAATAGGGGTACATGTAATGAAAGTATGCATGTCAGTTGCTGAAATTTAGGTACCATGCCTGGCTACGAACTGTATAAAAATGCAACCAAGTTGCATTTGTTATTTGTGAGTTGTTGTACATCGTCAATGTAATTTACTTAACAAATAACACAATCAAGAGATCCATGATAATCGATAAACACAATTACCAAACAAGTGCGGTTTCAATGAACCTGTATATTGGTTTCAACGACTGCGCCAGTACTTTCTCAGTCCACGATACAACCGAATTCCAGAGACATCCAGCAGGCATCATTGATGCTGGCAGCAGTCAGTCCTGTATCGGTAGTGTTATGATCCCTCGTCTTATATCCAAGCAGACTAAACCTGCGAGGAATACTCTATTAATTCCTCTTTTACACTATACTGGTCCTAAAAAGAGCATCCACTGCTGTGGCCACTATCAAAGCTAGCGGGAATAGCTACACTGAGGTAGCTGCCCGCCAGGCCAGTCTAACAGCTGTCACCGAAAATGATGTCACGTGGCTTAGCTGTCTCAGTCTGGGTCCAGACTAGCAAACTAGCCAGAGGTAGCGGTGTACTCAAAGGTGCGAGTTCCTACATGTTTGAGTCTGTGCTTGATGGCCCACCCTCTCACCCAGATACTATTCTCATAACACCTGCTTACATGCAACAGTCACTGGTGGATATGGGGATGAAACGTGTTCATCTGAGCATGGACATGCAGCCATTTTCTGCGACCAAGCAAATATGCTGGTATCAGCCAATGCAGTTCCAGAATGTAGTCCTTCATCCCGGAGGAATGCATATTATAGTCATTCAACAGCTGTATTGCTAAATTAATGAAGGGCTCAGCTATTGAAACGTACATTGCTGCCGCATACCGTGGCCTGACAGGTATATATAACGGTAAGTCCTGGGTGAAACCCAACAGCGGCTCTATTGAGGCGGTTTCTATATACAGGCCCAAAGCCATTGGATCAGATAGATCAGTATCTGGAAACTGCTCGCCTCCACCTGACTGGTCCTCACTGGGTAGATAGCTTCCTTCTCCCGAGACTCATTTTCCACCAATTTGAGTGTACAGTGAGAGAAGCAGATATATATATTTCATGGAACGCATGCTGACAGACATTTTACTCGCTGGACAAGCACAATATGCACGATATCTTACCCAATACCTTCTGGAGATGCGTTCACTTGATACTGAAACGGATTCTCAGCTGACCAATTTGGAGAACAGACCACTATCAAGATAGGAAAATGGTCTCTAAAGGGCATGACTTTATCTCCTGAACTTGATAGTGAGTGGATCGACGACTTCCCCATTACCCTACATGTGTCTGACAATGTTGACTGTATATAGTATGCTAACTCATGAGATCAGTCCACACAGACACAGTACAAGGAGGAGATGAAGCATCGCCGTATATTGGATGCAGATGACGGAGATTTTGTTGAAGCAGAGGTGGAGAAATATCCTCATCCACTGAAAGTTCACCGTCCTATTTTGTACAATGCTGAAGTGAATGTGGCTGATTCTGTCGATATTGGATCAACATTGGACAGCAAATACATCAGCAGTCTCCCATGCGGATTCTATGACCCTATTAGACAAGAGCAACAAATAGTGCCAGTCATCGACATTGAAACCATTTTTCTACGTCTTCTGTTGATTGTTCAACGGAGGAGGCAGCTGGAAATTGGGCCACTGGTCCACTATGAACTTTGTGCTGTACTTACTATTGCTTATCGACGAAGCAGGGTTGCTTCCACAAAGGCAATAAATTGGCGCTAACAAAGCGTCTCGGTTTTGTTGAGATCTCACCCATAACTGCTGAGATAGTCATCGTGTACGTTCAGCAGCTATTCTATCGCATAGTGTGGCCTCATGGCGGTAGACCTTCATATCTGATTCCATAAGGTGTCGTTGACAAGGATCAAGAAATATCTGCCAAAATCATTAGAGAATGTGGCGAGCTGGTGAATAACTAATCAACTACGATCTCTCTATCACCAGTCCTCTGCCCGAAAGAGATTTAATTTTGAAGAACAAGAATAACAAGAAGGGACTGGTGAGTGTTGTGTCCAAGTTCTCCATAGGAGAGTAGATAACCATGGAGAATCTGGACGACGGTGTGTTTATTTAGCCATGATGTGGCAGACATCACCATGATATATTATGTCCTTGAAGATGCAAACTATGGCAAGAACGTTATCCGCATACTTAGAGTTAACACAGGTGTGTTTGTCCTACTGGTTTATTGGGTTTATCGAGAGAAGCTACAATGCATGGTGCAGATGGAGAGATGGGACGGGACAGTGTTAGATATTAATGCCACTTGTACTGAGCTAGGTCCCAAATGTTTGGAATTACTTGGCATGCAAGCCATCAGTGAGTGCGACACTCCATCATACCCATATGACAAATGCAAGGCTAAAGCACTGAATACGTTGCTTAGTGCAGACTTTTTAGACTTGGTTGATGTGTTAGGCGATCGAAGTTGGTGCCACCACTGACGATCTGATGGAGACGGCAACGGTTTTCCTCATAGCTCTGTTTGTTTGCCACCGCGAAATGCAATAGAAGCTGTCTGCACCAAACTTTTTGCCAGAAAGAAGAAAAGTTATAAAATGAAGGTGCTGCCTCCAAACATCCGACAATCTGCTTATGCACATGTGACGTGCCCATCTTCAGGTAATGTCGTGGAAAGCGGCAAACCAACAAGACCCATCAAACGAGTCGAATGACATCACCCACTTGGGAGATGCGTGGCGGGGTTCCAGTTCATGTCACTCATCAAGGTGAACACACTCCACCACAGTTGAATCATGTACTTAATTGTCAGTGCAAAGCACATGGAAAGATGTGCATGACTTCTGTGTCTTATAAAGAAGATATTTCATGCACATCATACTGCAACTGTTCTGGCGAGGATGGTTGCTGCAATCCGCATACTAAGAGGGAAGCTGAAATTGGAGGCAGGTGATATGACAGGGGATGTTGAGAGAGTTGTTGAGGCAGATGATGTTGAAGATGATTTTGAGGACTGTATTCAGGAGAATGGTGACATTTGTATTGGCACGCTCTTTGATGTACTTGACATTGAGTATCTGATTGATGAATGGGAGTAAATAAAAAAGGTTTCAAAGAATATGTGTATGTATGTATATGCATGTACATGCATTAAGAGTAATGGCATACATTGATATGTATTATGCATATTAATGTATACCATTGCGCTGACGTTTTCTTTATCTTATCTGATTAATATTGCAAATATAATCTAAGTATTATCATATGAGTAAGGATGTAAGGTTGGAACCGTTGACAAAAATCATATTATTCCAAAATAATGTATAAAGTGCCATATATTCTGAACCGGTTCATGTTCTGTCAAATATAATGGTATTCTAAAGTTGCTTGTATCACTCTGCATTAGTATTTACATAATTACTTCATAGAGTAATTTTAGTTGCAAATAAATATGATTCTCATGGTTCATAACAATGTTTGCAATAAACAGTTCTCATTGAAATTACTTTTTTTACTATAAATTCTCATCATTTTGCATAAAAATGTAAAATTTGACCCTACAATTACCTCTGACCCTTATGATGACATCCAATTAAACCTTATTATTGCAGGAAAACGGCTCTACGTACACGAAAAAACCCATATAAAGACATATTATACATCATTGTATGACAAGTAGGTAAAAAGTTAGATTTTCAAAATGGCGACTGGCGGCCATCTTGGATTTATGCAAATTACGAGATTTGCCCAAGGTTGCCGCTTGGGCAACAAAGCTAAATTTGCTGTATATATCTGTCGGAGTATGAATCAAGAAAAAAAGTTTATAGGAAACACAATGTCTAGGTACACAAAATGACTACTCGACTATATGTGTAGAAGTCGTGTGTATAGTTTCAGATCAATTGACTGGACGGTTTCACAGGAGTTGTGTACACAATCTATGCAGTTTTTCTGTCTGCCGCCCGGCCCGCCCGGCCCGCCCGGCCCGGCCCGCCCGGCCCGCCCGGCCCGCGGTAAAACATAATTCATGTACGTACCGTTTTTATGCCACCGGGTTTCGAAGAAACGGGTGGCATATAGTGTTTGGACCGTCCGTCTGTCCATCTGTCCGTCCGTCACACTTTTCGGTTAACCACTTTGTCACAGTTTCTCAAATATGCTGCAGGTGGCATCCGCGTTCGACAGACGCATTTCTTGTTTTATAAAGCATTTCTTGTTTTTTTATAAACGGTCGTATAAAAACGTACCAAACAAGTCGTGATTCCAACAGGGCTCCAGATAAGGAATTAGTAATTGAGTATTGTCACTCCATCATTTCTGAAGCAATTCGGTATTTCAAAATTTTAATTGGGAAAACTAAAATCACACTACTGTCTACACATCAACAGACCGCAATTGTTGAATAATTTGCTTCGAAATCAAAACATGTCTTGGCATTTCATTAGAATTGTCTCCTTGACCAAATATCAAGATGTGTTTTCATGGAAATTAATAAAATATGCTATATTTGTCATATTTGTGGTCTGTTTATTGTTTTCTGCAGCATGATAAAGGTACCACAAATTTTTTATTGCTTTTTGATACTCGCAACTTCTGATTTCAATTGCGTTTTTGGCAATTTTAATTGGGTATTTAAGCAAATACGCAGCTTATCTGGAGCCCTGTTCCTATAAGGAGGAACCCCTACCGTTAATTTACGCCGTCACATTCACCCAACCAACCACCCACCAAACAGCCAGGAATTACTAGAATAAATACGGTATTTGATATTCACCTTTTTTTAAAACTGTCCACGACTGATCGGCAAGTGATACGCGACACCGCCTCACGTGTACGTCAATCCCATTGGTAGAGTCCCTTGTTGAAAGGTCAACGTCCTCCTCCAACAGACGATGGGTCAAGGTCGTTTTGCCAACACCATAGTCACCGACAACCATGACCCGTATCGAGTGAATGGAAACTTCGCCTTCCGATAACGCCTTCTTGTACAGCTGAATGGATTGGTTATCCATGCATAGGATTTCAGTCGGTAAAGTTGCCACTGAAATTTTGTTTAACTTATACAGTGGAATCTCTCTAAACCGGACACCCTGGGAGGTCCCCAGGGTGTCCGAGTTAGCGAGGTTTCACTGTAAATTAGGCATTTGATAATTCAGAGCCATAGTTGTGTGCTAAACGATCACGAACAGACATTGTCATCTGAGATAAATGACCAAGAAACACATCAACATACCACACTGGTGTATATGGTGTTCTATCATGTTTGAGCGTTTCACTGTTATTTATTATTTAATTCCAGGAAAACTATTCTATAAATAGAACATGTCAAGCGAGTTCTATTTGCGACAACTAGTGATTTTGTACCCAGAAAATGTGTGCAATTTTTCTAAAAAATATTTACAGAAACTGTTAATATAATTTCTGTAAATGACGTCGTTTTTAAAGATGTTGAAAATCAAACTGCTCGTCAACTTTTGATGTCATTAATTGGAAAATACAGTAAATTTTGTAAATATTTTTTCACGAAAAGTACAACATCACATGAGTAGTCTAATTAGATACAAACAAGTCCGGTCTCTGGCATAACATGCTGATAAATTTCCCATCAAATGCAAACAAATGTAAGATTCTGTTGTTGTTTTTTTAACTTCAAGTCAATGTCTGTGAGTTTTATCTCATTTAAAGGAAACAACTAAACTGTGTATGCATAAAATAGGATTTCGCAGTGAAATAAAAGAGTATATCAACTAGATGGCTGTGGCCAGCATATTACACCGGCCAAAGTGCCAGAGCTCCAGATAAGCTGCCGATTTGCTTAAATACCCAATTGAAATCAGAAGTAGCGAGTATCAAAAAGCAATAACAAATTTGTTGTACCGTTATCATGCTGCAGAAAACAATAAACAGACCAAAAATATAGCAAATTGTTCTTCTTATTGTCCATGAAAACACATCTAATGAAATAGCAAGACATGTTTTCATTTTGAAGCAAACTATTAAATAATTGCTGTCTGTTGATGTGTAAACAGTAGTGTGATTATATTTCACCCAATTGAAATTTTTAAATATCCAATTGCTTCAGAAATAATGGAGTAACAATACTCAATAACTAATTCCTTATCTGGAGCACTGAAGTGCTATGATTTGATGATCCCGTTGTGGATGTATGCAGTTAGAGTCAATTGTGTTGTGGAGATGTTGGGGGGTACTTAATTAAAAACTTTAAACACATATTTTACAGAATTATAATGCAAATTAGAATAGAATATAGTAATTTGACCTTGGCCATGGGGACCAGATTGGTGGGCAATAGAATGAAACAAGAAAATCTGGCCTGTTGGCACACAACTGCCCCCGGTGAAATTGTGTCTATGGGACACGGTTGCCCCCGCTGGCAGCATATATCGATGAAAGGTGTAAGGACTAGTGGGTCATAAGCACAGCAATGTAACATACAGATGGGAAACAGGGATACATCTGTATGGCGGATGGGGGTGATTAATTGGGATTTTATGTCTGCATAATAGAGACGGGAATGCAATGGGGGGCTTCGTTGGTTGGTTGGTTGATTGCTTGGTTGGTTGGCCGATTGGTTTGTTGATTGCTTGGTTGGTTGGTCCATTGGTTGGTTGGTATGATGATTGCTTTGTTGGTATGCTTGGTGGGTTGGTTGATTGCTTGAAGTTGATTGGTCAACTAGAAATGGACGCTTGTCGACAAGCGCATGTGTATCCCCTCCCCAGATACGCAAGTAGTTTGAAACAAGAGGGCCATGATGGCCCTAATTCGCTCACCTGACTCCATGAACACCAGAGGAGAATGCGACATTGAGTTCATGTGTTTTAAAAAAATTGTGCTATTTTTAGATGGCGGTCATCTTGGATTAAGCGATGACTGTCATTTTACCAAATCTCAAAATGCTTCACCCAAAGATCTTAACTTCCTATGAAGTTTGGCCAGCATAGGCCATGTGGTTCCTGAGAAAAAGACGTTCAAAATCTTGAATAAATGGACCTTTTGGTGGCCATCATGGATGACATAATCATCCGATTCCGACAAGTATTCCACCAGAGCAATCGCCTCATTGATACCTTCAATTTGATATATGGAATGAGCATATTCGAGCAAATTGACCCCAATTTGACCCCACGGGCCATGCCCATTTTTGACCCCGGGGTCACCATTTTCACAACTTTGAAAGAGCATTGTAAATCGATTATTCCTACCAAGCTTAGTCGAAATCCGGCCAGCGGTTCATGAGAAGAAGATTTTTTAAGAATTTAAGCTATTTTTAGACGGCGGCCATCTTGGATTAGCGATGACCTCCATTTTAACAAATCTGAAAAGGCTTCACCCATGGACCATAACTTTTAAGTTTTGCTACCATGGGCCAAGCGGTTCATGTGAAGAAGAATTTTGAAATCTCTAATAAAAGAACGACCATTTGACATTTCGGTCGGCCATCTTGGATGAGATAACAATCCGATTTCGACAAAAAATGTACCAGAAGTGATCGCCTCATTGATACCTTCAATTTGATATAT